>CAUYUJ010018093.1:243239-276517 GCA_963575745.1 Prorocentrum cordatum | reverse complement strand
ACGCCATGATATCCACCCCCCCTAGTCATCACCCCCCTCTTTGCCGCCCCCGACTGACCGAAGGCCCCGGCGCCGTCTGGGGGCGTCCTGGGGCCCTCCCGTGGCGCTCTCGAGCCGCCGTGCGGTCTCGAGGTCATCACCCCCCTCTTTTCCGCCCCCGAGCAGTGTGGGGCTGCAGCGCACGGAGGCGCCGGGTTGGTCACGCGCTGGCGCCTCCGAGGGAGCTGGGGTCGCGGCGCGGCCCGCCGCCGCAGCCCGAAGAGGAGCGGGAGGAGGCCGCAGGTGGAGGAGGAGGGGGAGGAGGAGGAAAAGGAAGAGGAAGAGTAGGAGGGGGAGGAGGAGGAGGAGGAGAGGAGGGAGGGGGAGGGAGGAGGTAGGGGGAGGTTGAAGGGGGGGGGAGGGAGGAGGAGGAGGGGGAGGAGGGGGAGGGGGAGGTCGAACCAGGAGGGGGAGGTCGAAGGAGGAGGGGGAGGTCGAAGGAGGAGGAGGAGGCCGCAGGAGGAGGAGGAGGAGGAGGAGGAGGAGGAGGAGGAAAAGGAGGAGGAGGAGGTCGAAGGAGACAAGCGTACGTAGCACCCCGCAGATGCGGATAAGAGTGAGGGGGCGGTGGGGACGGCGGCAGTTTGCGAGACTCTGGAGAAGCCCACCGCAGGCGCCAAAGTTTCACAAAGTATGCAACAAGGCCACCAGGCGCAGATTTTTGATTAAACCAATGTGGGTGGGTCGCGAGTGGGTCGCGGGTGGGTCGCTGTTGTGTCGCGGGTGTAGAGGGACGCAAATCCACTCCATAATAATCAACCCGACAAGCGAAGCCGTTGATTAAACGCACGCAAGGAATGAATCGAACAAGGCAAGGCTGTTTAGTAAACGCCCAGGGCCTTTTAGTAAACGTCAATTGTCGGGTCCGGGTGGTTTCTCCTCCCTCGAGGGTAGGTCACGGGGTGGGTCGCGGGTGGGTCGCGGATGGGTCGCGGATCGGTCGCGGGATGGGTCGCGGGTGGGTCGCGGGGTGGGTCGCGGGTGGGTCGCGGGTGGGTTGCGGGTGGGTCGCGGGGTGGGTCGCGGAGTGGGTCGCGGGTTGGGTCGCGGGTTGGGTCCGCCGCACCGGGTGCCCTGCCGCGGGGTGAATTCGTCGCCCGCGCCGCGTGGTACCGTGGTGGGTTCGCGGGTGGGTCGGCGGGGTGGGTCGCGGGTGAAACGACGACAACAACAACAACTACAACAACAACCCACACAACAACAAACACAACAGCAACAGCAACAACAACAACAACAACAACAACAACAACAATCATTTTACCCGAACGCTCAGTGTTCTTCCCAGTGCCAGGGTTTTCTTGCGACACCAGCCAATACCCCCACTTCGTGGGGGGGCCGTTCAAGCTCTACCAAATATCCAAACGACTCTTCGAGACCACCCACACCCAGCTTCCCGCCCTATGACGTTGGGACACTTCACTTCGTGGCGTGCGGACGACCCTGGCTACTACACTGGCGTGGGGTACACACCCACAGAGGTTGATCACATCTGTTACGCAAGGGATGGTGGCCCTCGCAGGCGCGCAACCGTTGTTGGAGAAGTTCAAAGCACCTGAAGAAGTAGCACGCAAAGACCCTTGTGACAGAAATGTTTAAAAAGTGGTGTGTTTCCTATGAATCCGCAAGAGCGCGCGGAAGGACATTTTGACAATTTTTTCTTAAAAAACCATTGGGTTTTTGATGTTTTTTATGTTAAAATCGCTACGAAACCTAAGGTTTTGGAAGGATTTCGTCTTGCGAGCGCGAATGTCCACTTTACCTTATTTTTTGCAAGGGATTCTTGAATTTTGATCAACTAAGAACAAGAATTTTCATTTTCTATTGTTTTTTGCAAGGGAAAACGAGCGTCAACAAAAAACCGGATCCGGGGGTAATCAACTTTTCTGAAGCTTTCGCAGAAAAATGATGAAAATGTAGCTGCGGCCTAGGTTTTGGGCGGGGGGCGTGCACCAGGGGGTCCAACAATAATAATTCTTTAGAAGTAATAGTGTTCAACAACAACAACAACACAAACAGACGCGCCAGTTCCCAGGGACCATGGCCTCTCCCACCTGGTCTCAGCTACGCCGGTTTGGACATTCGCCCGTCGCGGCGGTTCGATCGCCCGCTGCCCCCGGGAAAACTCCAAGACGGCCCCACGCACGGCCCGAGAGTCGTCGAGCAAACCCTAGACCGCCCAAGAGCGTTCCAAGATGGCTTTGGGAAGGCGGCCCACTAAGACCCCACGACGGCCAGAGATTCGTGCGCGGGGATCCCCGGGAAAAAATGCTTCAAGAAACCAAAAACAACGATTCCCCATTGGTTTTTGAAGGTTTTGCATTGTTCCCGCCTGTTCGGGCTTCCCACAACCCAAAACAGCCCAGGAGGAATTCATAATCATTCGACAAGGCTCTAGAACGGAGGAAAACGGCCCCATAGCGGCCCAAAACGACCCTAAGTCCCAAGATTACCAAAGAGAGTTCCGATGCGGCCCAGGACGGCCCCCAAGAGAGTCCAAAGCGGGCCCCAGAAGCACCCACGATAGCCCAAGAGCGGCCAGAGCCCCCCAAGACGGCCCAGAACAGCCTCGGCACGGCCTTATATAATGAGCTTTCCGCTATCGCTCCAAGCTGGCCCAAGAGGCCTCCATGGGAGCCACAAGAGGCCCCGAAGGGCGCCGCGATGCCCCGAGACCTCTTCAAAACGGTTTCAGAGGCTTCCAACATGGTTCCGAGTTTTGTGCCCCAACATGACCACGCAAGTTTCCAAGGTGCCCTGGAAGCGCCCATCAGAGGACCTTGGGCCCCCCCACGAGGCTTCCAGGAGACTCCAAGAGGCTCGCCAGACCCTGTTTCTACGTGCTTCAGGCACGTCTCTCTGGAACACGTAGAATTTCCTCTGCACCCAGCCTCAATGCCCCTGCGTAGGACGTCGTCGGGCCGACACCCGCGCGGGGTGGTCTGAATTTGAAACTGCTCCGGACATCCCACTGGAACGCGTATAAAGTCCTTTGCGCCCACCTCTTCAATCCAGCACCGCGCCTTGTTATGCCGTGTCTGCCGCCGAAAGGGAGCACCACCAAATCCTATGACGACCCCAGAGACATCAACGGACGCTCCAAGATTATCACACGGCTCCCAGCTTGGCCCCGAGACATGGCTCTGAGGGCCCCAAAACAGCCCAAGAGGGCCCTCGTTGGGCCCCAGCTTCGCGCCAACACGTGGCGGCTCATCAAAGCCAATCAGCTCGCGAGAGCCCCGCGAGCCCACATTTCTACGCGTTCTGGAACCATTTCCCCAGAACGCGCAAGATGTTACAAGCGCCCCTCCCAGCAGTCTTGTTTTGCACGTGAAGCCCCAGAATCGCCTTTCCAGAACACGTGCTTCCAGCAGCACCCCCATCATTTCTTTCAGCTCTGTTTTTTTGTTCCAAAGGAGGTCCCAGAAACCCATCCAATTTCATTCCAAGACGGTCGCGAGGCCCCCCGATAGTCCAAGACCGCCCTCAGCAGCCCAAGATGGATTCCAGACAGCCGAAACTCGTCCAATGTGCAGCCAGTCACCACCATGCTGGAACCGCCCTTTCCGAAACGCGCATCTGCCAGCTGCACCCCCTCACCCTTTTTCACGTTCTGTTTTTCCAGAGTGGTCCCACTAGTTCATCCAACGCCACCCCCAGACGGCCCAAGAGACCCCCCGATAGTCCAAGACCGCTTTCAGCAGTCCATGATGGATTCCAGACAGCCGAAGCCCGCCCACTTGCCAGTCCCTCGCCATGCTCCGGAAAACCTTTTCTGGAACACGCGGCTAGTGGGCCCCGTGGGGGCGCGGCGACGGACCGTCGCGACGACGAAAACGATAGCGACGGCCACCGCGACGGCATCTGCAATGGGCGCGCCCAGTGGCGCCCAGCAGCAGACATGCAATATTGGCTCGACTGGGGTTGCAGCGAGCACGCCATCCGCCACTGGCATTCATTACACCAGGCGTCGCGGGGCGATCGTGGCAAAATCGTCCGTGCCAACAGAGGTCACGGCGCTAAGTCAGCCGCCGCGTTGGAGAAGAGGGGCGCAAAGAAGGGCCATTTTTAAGGATCGCCGAGAGCATCGAAGACAGGCCTGCGGCTGCGAGCATTTTGCGGACCACAGACCAGAATGTCCGACGGGGCGCCCTTCACGGAGGCTTACCTTGGGGCAGACTCCGCCAAAATCTCCCCAAAACCTAAGGAACGCACAATGATTTGTGCGTCTTGGGGCCCTCTTGGGAGTCTCTTGGGACTCCTTGGCGGCGTCTTGGGAGCCCCCAGGGACTCTTGGGGAGCGCTTGGAGGCCTCTTTGGGCGGGAGAGAGGGTAGTCGATTGCGGGCCCCCCCATTGGAGGCCACGATCCTCGTTAGGGGTGTCGAAAAATGGCCCTCCCCTGGAGTGCTCTGGTGACTCCTCCCGGGCTTCTGCCAGGGTACTTCTCTTGCGGGGACCCCCAGGGCCGCCCCGCACGCGCCAAGTATAATTATTGTCAAGCCAAGCAGTTGCCGGAGATCTTAGCACGCCTCTGGCCCGTTGGGCCGGCGAATTCATTGGCTGACGGCGCACCGCCGACCTCTTGGGGCGGCAGTAAGAGTGAAAAACCGAGTTTGCGGAAATCTTGGGGTTTCAGCTTCTTGGGATTTCGTCGGGGGCGGTTGGCGGATCGCCGCTCTGCTCTTGGGCTTCTCTGGGCTCTCCTGGCTGCACTTTTGAGGCCTCTTGGGGGCCGTTTTGAAGCTGCTAGGAGCATCTTTTGGGCCTCTCGGGGGCCTCGTGGGAGCCTCTCGGGGGCCGATTGGCGCCTCCTCACGATTTTTCGGGGCCGAGTGCTCGAAATGTTCATTCGGGTTTCAATTCAGAGATGCGGTGTTGGAGGCTATGCGCGAAGCAATCCGTCTTCTTTAAACAGCTATTCGTGGTGAGTACGTTGTGTAATGCAGGGAGAGATCTGAATTTGTTTTAGCTTAGCAGCGGTAAAGCAACAACTCATCGAGCAGAAGTGTTCCGGATGATTGTTTGAAATATATCAATCGTTTCAGCTAAGTATTTGTTGTGTTTGCTCTCTAGCACTACGAAAAGCAAGCGGCAGAAACAGTATTTGAGCAAGCAGTCTTAGTATTTAGCGACGTTTAGTGTTAAGCAATCCTTAAATGTGTGTGCGAATCGATTGCATTGCGCGTATGTGTTTGCGTTTGCTGGTTTGTTTAAAGTTCCAGATTTGCCATTGCAAGTTGAGAGTTTTTTGTTTGGTTGGGAGGCTGTTCAGCACAGCTTCTCGGCTTTGTTTGCAGTGAACACTTCAGAGATTTGTTAGCTGCCCTTACCCAAGTTGCCACGATTTTCTTGCCGCAGCTCCTTCACTCGCTTCTTAACCTCATGCCCGTGAGAATAGACACTAGGGGATAATAAAGTTCGGGGTTCAGGGAGAGATAATAAAAGTAGCCCAGCAGACCTCAGCATAATCTCGAAGTAAGAGATGATCAAGAGGAGACCAAGCCGAGCACGTTTTGAGACATCCTTGGCGGAGGAGGAGAAGGACGAAGAGAAGAAAAAATATCGAGTTTCAAATCTATTAGATTTTATTTACAAACGCTTTATGAACATTGTTTTTTTGTAAGTGCTCGTGTAGGGTAGCTCATGTGCCTCAATTTCCATGGATAATCAACACCAGAGATAAAAAAAGTTCAAGCGATGTTGCTATATCAACATCGCTTGATGTTGCTATCTCAACATAGCGTTTCGAGGTGATAATGAAGTTCGGCCTCAGCGCTCGCCGCCCAATTTGAATTTTGTATAGGGCGACGATAATCAACTCTAAACACTGAAGGGGGGGTCCCTTTATTATCATCGGCATGCGGTTATTTTCTCGCACCGTGATGAGTCCCTCCATCATCGACTCCACGCCGCTCTCTAAGATGCCGAGCTCCTGCGCCAACTCGGGATCGTTCTCGGCGTCCTCGAGCACCGTCGAGAGCGCCTTCAGCTCCGCGGCGATGATGCCCTCGATGTCCGACTCCTGCTCCGTCGTCAGGGCCTCCTCCGTCGTCTCGTCGTCGGCGTCGCCGTCGAAGTTGCCAAGCTCCGCGTTCAGGGCCTCGAGTTCTCCCTCGTCGAGCTGGCTGAGGCTTTCGAGGTCCTCCGTCACGTGGGCCTCCGTGAACTTGCGGATCATGTTTTTTCTTCAGCAATTGCGTATCAGGTCGATTGAAGGTGATCCGTTTCCTGCTTCGATCGAAAACGTTGTAGCGCCGCTCCGTCGCATGCAGGTTGGGAAACACTCGCAGCAGCGCAGCCACCACCTCGCGTATCTCCATGCTTCCGCCGGTCGAGGTCATCAGCATACTCGTCTGTGCATCTGCCAGCCACCAGCCTGCCGTACGAGCAGGCAGAGCCATATGTTCCTCGTTCAATTGGCTACGAGCCTCGCCGAGCCTGATCATCCACGCGTTGAGGTCCTTGCTGGCTCTTCTATGCAGCTGCTTGTAGAAATATGTCATCACCTGTCCGCGTCGCGTCGGCTCGTCCACGCCCATCGTGGCCAGCACCTTCATCAGCCTGTTGATGCCCGTCATGGTGTCTGGCTCCTCCCAGTGGCCACGCTCGCCGTCGTCATCATCTTCGCCCTGGGCGCCATCTTCCGCGACCGCGTCGAGCTCTCCATCGGGATCGACTCCGCCAGCGTCTTCGTCGGGTCCGTCGGGCACCTTACCATTCTGGCGGCCCAGCTCCAGCTCACGTCAAGATTGATGCCCTCAGTCCACGGAGCCACGTCCTTCTCGTATCGCCTCCACCGCGCCGCCGAGCCATCCCACGACGGAATCCCTTCCAAGTCGCGGCTCGTCCACTGCGGCGCCTGCACCCACGCGGAGGAACTCCGCCACTGATGCCCACCACTGCCGCCAGCTTGCCGGGGCGGCAATGCGTCGGGCGAGAGGATGCCGCTGCCCATCGCTGGCCTCCTCTGCGAGGCGAATCCTGCCGAAGTCGCCATCGCTGTCGTCGTAATCCGTGTACACGTCCTGGTCGTCGTCGTCGTTCAGCACTCGCCTCGTGCTTTCATTCACCTCGTAGATCTTCTCGCCCTCGGCCGAATGGCGCCCGCGCGGCGGCGGGCTCCGCTACCACTGCGGAACCGGTTAGCCTCCAGCGGCGTACCTCCCGGCCCCGCAGTTGGGACTGGCGGCGGAGCCCGGCAGGACTCGAGGTACGCCCCCTTTTCAGCACCAGTCCTGCAACCGGAAGCCAGTTGTCTCAATACCGGCTTGGGCCAAGCCAGCCGCGTTACACAAGAGAGAGGGTGAGAGCAAAGGAGAAGAGAAGGATAAAATGGGCGAGCAGGGAGCTAGTCTGGGATCTGACGCGTGTTTTCAGACACATCCATCGCTGCGTTGTGCAAGGGCGGAGGCTTTATTCCTGCTCTACTTTGTCACCCCGCTTTCTTTCGGCAGGATTCTCTGGTGTGCTCTGGCCCGACGCCGCCGTTACAGCCGATTCCTTAGAGTTTCGGGGAGCCGTCAGCGCCGACTCAGGGCGTTGATTGTGTTAATCGGCCGACCACCTCGCCAGCGAGGCTTCGTAAACCAGACTCGCGCGCACGAATGGAGACATGCCAACGATCAGTAATGGCGGCCAAAACGGCCCAAGAGGCCCTCAAGACGGCCCCAAGACAGGGGCAAGAGCGGAGATCTTGACCGCCATTTCGAGCCCAGACGCCAACAGCCCCGGGGAGGCCCCCCAAGCGCCCTTCAAAAAGTCCCAAGAGGCAACCAGGAGACCCCCAACACAAACCGGAGAGGCCCCACCCCCCAGAAACCCCCAATAGGTTTCCAAGAGCGTCCCCCAAAGGCATCCAAAGAGATCCCCAGCATGTTTATCCAGGCTTTTAAGGGGCTCTCGGGCATCCCCCTTCGGTTGCCCTGTGTCCTCCTCGTGGCTGCCTTGTGCGCTTTCCTGAGCGCTTTCCAAAACACAGCTGGGGGATCCGCCCTGCGCGCACACCTATGGCGTGTAGTCGTGCTGGACGTCGCCTCCATTAGAAGAGTGAGCCGCGTCATCTGTCTGGTACCGTGTGTCGTGCAACATCCCAACGCTTCCCAGCAATGCACACACAAGACGACGGCCTGACGGATCCCCAAGGCCGCGCCCAAGAGGGTTTCGATGGACCTTAGCAGTCCTCGAATGGTTTGAGCTGCCCCAGAGCACTGGCCCCCAGGGTTACCAGCGGACTTCCGAAGGCACCTCCGAGATAGTGCGAGGGCTTTCGAAACGCCCGGGAGGCTTTCAAGAACGCTGACGACGGTCCCCAGGCCACCAGCCTCCCAAAGCCTCCCGAAAGTTACCTTCGGGCAGTTGCTCGGTGTATCTGGTCCGAGCAGCAGGATCCCTTGGAGCCTGCTTCTTCAGCGGCTCCTGAAGCGCCCATCAGGCAGGACGCTCCCATATGGTGATCCTTGCGGGATGATTTTTATCCTCGTCCGATCCTACGAGGTTGGCCTGGACTGCGCTAGAACCTTCGCGCGCGCAGAGCGCGCGTGGTTCTAGAGAGTGCGTTTGTATACATATGAAGTGTGCAATCATCTACGTATATGCATATATTCATATAGCTATGTATACACGCGCACACACGTCTGTCTCGCTCCTCCAAACACCCCCCTCGCGCATCTCCGCCTGCGCGCTCCCCGCGCGCGGCAACCGCGGGCTCGCAGTCCGACGTGCCGTACGGCGTGCTGCTCAGCGGCGGGCTGGACTCGTCACTGGTCTCCTTGGGGGGTAGGGACGCCAGGCTGCCTGTCGGGTGCTTTTCGGCGACCGCTGGCAGCTTGCGGGGTGCTTCCACAGGCAGGTGGCCTGTGGCCCGGGCCAGCACGGAGGAGTGGAGGTCCCGAAGAGTGTCTGGCCATCCTCGGGCGCCCAGGCGATGCCAGAGCTGGCTCGGGATGATAAGCCAGTCAAGAGGGAGAAGCCTTCGGTTGGGCGTCGCGCAGTGGGGGGGGGGGGGGCGGTAACTTTAGGGGGCAGCGAGAGTTGCATAGCGGAGGCTCTTTAGGGCCTCTGAAGGGGCCCTGTAGGGCCCAAAAGGGGGCCTAGGGCCCGAGAAGTGCACCTTTCTTTCACCCCACGTATCGCCCCTCTATTAAGCGACGCCCAAGGACCCGCTTCCGCCAGGATCCCCGTCTCCGTCATTCCGAGGGGCAGGAAGTCACGATAACGATACGATCGAGGATTTCCCAGGTTCCTGTTGTTCTGAGGAAAAGCATACTACACGCTGTGTGTGATTTTTTCTGCGTGTTTTCCAGTGTGTGCGTGTGTGTGTGTGTGTGGGTGAATGTCTGTGTTTCTGCTTTTGTGTGTTTGCTTGTGTTTGTTGGTGTACGTGTGCGTGTGCGTGTGCGTGTGCGTGTCGTGTGCGTGTCGTGTGCGTGTCGTGTGCGTGTCGTGTGCGTGTGTGTGTGTGTGCGCGCGCGAGTGTGTGTGTGTGTGTGCGTGTGTGTGCGTGTGTGTGTGTGTGTGTGTGTGTGTGTGTGTGTGTGTGTGTGTGCGTGCGAGCGTGTGTGTGTGCGTGCGTGCGTGCGTGCGTGCGTGCGTGCGTGCGTGCGTCTTTGTGTGTGCGTGCGTGCGTGCGTGCGTGCGTGCGTGCGTGCGTGCGTGCGTCGTTGTGTGTGTGTGCGTGCGTGTGTGTGTGTGTGCGTATGTGTGCGTGTGTGCGTGTGTGTGTGTGCGTGTGTGTGTGTGTGCGTGTGCGTGTGTGTGCGTGTGTGTGTGTGTGTTGTGTGTGACTGTGTGACTGTGTGGCTGTGTGTGTTGTCCACTGTTTGTGTTGTTATTTCCACAGACGTGATTCTGGGAAGCAGGAAGAAGTCCTGATAACGCCACTTTCCAGGACTTCCCAGGCTCCCTCGTGCTCCGCACGGGCTCTAGGAGCGAGGGCCGACGGCGCTGCCCCGGAGCTCCCTCGCAACAACGTTCTGAACTAGTCGCGCCATGGCCTTGTCCTTGCCCCAGGCCTGCCGGCCTGCGAGGCCCAGGGCTGCCAGGGTGATGGGCCGATTTCCCAACACCACTGCCATAGGTAGGAGGAGGAGGAGGAGCAAGAGGAGGAGGAGGAGGAGGAGGAGGACCTCCCCATCCTTCCTTCTCCCCCTGTCCTACATATGGTAGTGGTGGTGGAAAATGTGCCCACAGGGGAGGCCCGCAGTGGCGTTGGCGTCCTGGCTTGCCCGTAGGCCCCCCAGAGAAAATTCTAAGAACCTCTTGTGGTCTGCACGGGATGTTCTCCGAGCATTTCTGGCTGAGGCCGTCTTGGTTTCACACATCGGCTTTATGCTCTGAGAACATTGTGTGTTTGATGTTCGACCCTTCTTCTTATCATCCGTATCATTATTCTTTTCCTTCTAAGAACAGTTCGTGGTAGGTCTATAGGAATGCCGGATCCTCCCGCCCCATGTGATGGGACCCCAGTCGGGAGCCGGGGGATCGATCTTCGGGGACCTCGGCGGGCGGTGCACGTGGATATACTTGTCCCCCGGGGCCCGAACGTATCCATGTCCACCGACTGTCGGGGTCCCCGGAGATCGACCCCCCTTGGGGGTGGTGATGGACAAGTTCCCGCCTGGCGGCCCAGGGGGGCGAGGAGGTTCGGAGGTAGAGAAGGTCCCAGTGCTGCTGCCCGCTGCCCTCTCTTCTGCTCCAGCAGGGGTGCAGGAGAGTGGCGAGGGAAGGAGCATGCAAGAGGTGTGTGTGTGTGGGAGGGGGAGCAAGGAGTGCCACGCACGGCGGCGAGCATTCCCGGCCTGCCTGGCGACCTGCTAAGAGTGCTAACCCCCCCCACCGCAGATGATGGGACGCTCGGGGGAACGGTGGTTACAGTCAAAGCCAGTGAGGATACGCCTGAAGCGAGGCACACCTGCACCCCTCGATTCTGGGCATACTGTGCATGTTCTGTTTCTGCCTGATCGTCCCAAGGGTACCCTGGCATCTTGGCGTGATCTAGCGTCCTGCATCCCTTGACATCCGCCGACAATGTGGATTTGAATCCGCCGTCCCAGAGGTCCCGCCCCCTTCTCTGGAGCATGTTGTTTCGCCCAGCATCCGCTTTTGATGGCCCCCGGGGTCCGAACACGTGCCCAATGGCCGAAATCAAGGAACATGTTGAACAAGCCATATCGGGCGCGCCATCCGAGGCGATGATTCGTCCGTAACAACCGCCTGGGGAATCAATTGTCGAGGACCTCGGCAGGCAGACGTCCGCGCGGACAGCCGAAAGTTTATGTTTGTGTACTCCTTTATTCGATCGATCGGTTCGAAGATTCGTGCCGATGTCTGTGCCCAGCATCGATCGGTTCAGTGTATACACGCATGCCCGATGGCGGTTTCACCTCTTGACTGACGGGTTTCCCATCGGCCAACTCAATTTCATTAGCACCTGGACAACCCTGCAAGAAGTGGCCGGACCAGCGAGCACTGAAGATCAAGTCCGGGCGGACCTTGGCCAGGCCTGACTTTAGAGGGGTGGACGTCGCGTGGACCCCGCAATCTTCCTCGCCACCTGTATTCCCCGCCTCGTCCTCCTCCTCCGCCTCCGATTCTTCTTCCCCGTCGTTCACCTCGTCCAAATTCCTTCCGTACTCTCCTCCCTCCATCTCCTTCTTCTTTTGTTGTTCGGCTGATGGTCATCGTCTATCATTATCATCCTCACCCTCCCTTCTCATTCCTTCTCGTCTCCATGGTCTTTCTCTCTCCCTCCCCTCATTCCTTCCCTCCCCTCCATCCTTCTTCCCCACCTGTTCTTCTTCCCCCTCCCCACCCTCTTCTCTGCATCGCTCGGACATGTGCATTTTTTCTCGGCGTGGACCATCGAGGAACATCCTGGACAATCTTGCGAAAGAGAACTCACGGAACCGAACTCTGCACGGGGAATGGACATCCGAGCGATGGCAAGTCTTTCATCTCACAGTTATCTAGGAGAAGTCTGAGTGCTGCTCTCCTTTCTCCAACTTCCAAGACATCGCCCTTTCCATGTCTGCAAATGTGCGCTTCGGAAGCATGACCTCAAAGTCTTGATGTGTTGTGTGTTGTCCATCCAATCGGAACGTCCCCAGTCCGTCTAATTGCGTTTCCACTGCAGCGTTGGCTACATTTCAGGTTTCGTAGATGGTTTCCGTCATTCGGGCGCGCGCGCGTTGGCAGCACGTTTGGATCCGACCCGTTCGTTGTTGCCGTCCCCCATCCTTTCTGCCTACTGCGCTTCTGCTTGCCCCTTCCCCTGTTCCATGTCGCATTCTACCAGACAAGTGACCTCTCGTCTGGCGCTTGCATAGTAAGCGATGGGAAAAGTGTTGCAATTGCCACCTAGAGTCTGCTTTCGCACCCGACGCAGCGGAACAGAGGAGGACTCGACATTGCACAGTGAGAAGGGGTGGGAGGGAGGGGGAGAACGCGATAAGTGGCGCGAGCGCACCCAGCTCCCAGACCGCTGACGTCGTGAATGTTTCGCAGCGCGCCTCCCTAGAGGTCCAGACGCCCCCCTGGGGACCAGCTTCTCATCTCGAGCCGTTGGACGGTCTCGGGGGCCCGGCGAGGACCCCGGGAGGCCGACAGTGGCAAAAGACTTGCCGCCGTGATTCCTTCACGGCGCGAGGGGGGGCCTGGCACCCCCCTTGGGCCGAATGTGGCGTCGGATCTTCGATGTTTCACGTATGGGCCCTGCATTCGGCCCTGATTTGTGGGTCGGCAGTGCCAAGTCGAGGGCACCCTGGTGTCCTGTCCATCCCAACCTGGGCACCGCGCTGGTCCTCTGGTGTTCTGTCGGCGGCGAGCGAGGCGGGGAAGTGAGAAGGGGCGGGCCTTCTCAGGAGTATCGGAAGTCCCCCGGCCTTCTGAGCAGTTTCCAAACCTTCCCGAAGACACGGAACTTTTCGCAGAAGGCGCGAGGGTTTCTGAGACAAGTTTTGCCGCCTTCTGAGAAGGCCTTCTCCTTCTCACTCCCCCCCTCGCTCGCCGCCGATCCTGGGGCCACGTTTCCGCCGGAAGAGTCCTGCGTCCCTTCGGGTGTCCTGTCCAGGCAGGTCCGACTGCAGGCCCAGGGCTCGGCCCTTCGCCCCGGATCGCCCCTCTCTCATGGCCCCGTGGGCTCGACCCCCCACCCCGGGGATGGGAGGAGGAGGATGGGAGGAGGAGGAGGAGGAGGAGGAGGAGGAGGAGGAGGAGGAGGAGGAGGAGGAGGATGAGGGAGGAGCGGACCTCTCTGGTGCCCCCCCCCCTCGGGGGGGCGAAGATGTGCGCGCGTCGCGGCCTGGGCCAGGGCGGCGGCCCTCCGCCAAGGGGGCGGCGCGAGGGCGCGAAGATAACCGCGCGCCGCGCACGGCTCGGAAGCGGCCGAGAGGGGGGTGATGACTAGGGGGGGGGGGATCTTATGTCTGGGGCCATGATACGGTAGGTTCGCGTCGTGTCGACCAGCGGCGACCCCAGCGCGGGCGTTCAACGTTGAACGCCGACTGCGGCCCAGAATCGGTCGATGTTGAACGATCGGACGTTGCGGAGACGGCCGATCGTTCAAGGTTGAACGATCCAGCGCGGTGTCAGGAACCAACGCCAGGGTCGACACGGCACGGACCTGCAGTATCTCCCCAGATTTCCTGGCCCCCCTTCTCATCTCAGCACGTTCCCTGGCCCCCACTGGTCCGCGCACATGCCTCGGGCCACGATTCTTGGACACGCCCCTCTTGGACACCCCCCTCCTTGGACGCCTCCGAGTCGCGGGGCGTGGGGCGCGGAGCTGGCCGACCCAGCGGATCGCCGCTGCGGGCCCGACGGCCCGCAACTCCCGGGGGCGCGCGGGTGCGCCCTCGGCGGCGTGTCGCCATCCAGCGGCGAAGTGTCCGCGGTCTCTGCCTCGGGCCCAGCGGCGATGCATCGCCGATCCCGGGTCGATATTTCCCCCCCCCCCCCCTAGCCTTCCCCCAGTCCGCGGGAGCCTCTTGGGGCCCCTTGCGGCCTCCTGGGCACCCATGGGGAGCCTCGGGGGCTATCGTGGGGCCATCTTGGAGGAGATCGATCCAAGAAGAGGGAGGCTCCCATGAGCGTTGCCCCCGCCCACAGGAGGCCAGGATGTGGCCCACACCGTTTTTTTGTAAAATCAGCCCCGTTGGCCTTCTCGCCGAGGCCTCCTGGGGCGTCTTGGGTGCCTCTGGTCTGGACGCCCGAAATGGGTACGGATACCCAACAGCAGTTCCTGTTCATTTTGAACAGGACTCGCTGTCCGCGCCGCCGCGGCCTGTGTCCATTCGAGACAGAAGGCCGCCTGCCCAACAGCGGCCGCTGTTGGTTTGGGACAACATTTGTTGTTGGGCATCGTACCCATTCTTTCGGTACCCATTTCGGGTGTCCAAATCTGGGCCGCGCGGGGTACGCCGGCCGCCCTCTTCGGTCGGCTGGGCGGCGACGCATCGGGGGACAGGTGGCCTCCATCATGTCCCGCCACTGCCAGAGGCCTGGAGCCGCACGCCGGCTCGTCGTCGGCGGCGTCGCCGTTGCCGTCGCCGTCGCCGTCGCCGTCGCCGTCGCCGTCGCCGTCGCCGTCGCCGTCGCCGTCGCCGTCGCCGTCGCCGTCGCCGTCGCCGTCGCCGTCGCCGTCGGCGTCGTCGCCGTCGCCGTTGCCGTCGCCGTCGCCGTCGCCGTCGTCGTCGTCGTCGTCGTCGCCGTCGTCGTTGTCATCGTCGAGGCGTGGCTAAACGGGTCTGGCGTCGGCATCCTCGTCGCCCTCTCCTGAGATTCGGGCGTGGCGAGTGTTCTGCAACTGGCGTTTTCGCTCGGTTTCGGGCCTCAGGGCCATCATAGATCGATGCGGCTCGAAAAACGTTCAGAAAGCTGGAGGTCCACATGGTTCTACGATGTTGGAATTGTTCGTGACGTCGGATCTCAGGGTCGCCCTCCTTCAGAGGAGGACATGTACCGATTTTGCTACCCTTGCTTCGTTTCCGCCTTTGTCGCCACGGCTGGATTCGCCTCAAAGTCCTGGCCAGAGCGCACCCCAGCAGAGGTCCAGGAAGTCTTGGTCTCAGTACTCGTTGGTTTCCCCACAGCGTTGGCATCCTCGTCGCCTTTCCCGCCCCCCCCCGAACTCCTGGGAGTAGGGGGAGGAGAACGAGAGGCTTTGGTGAGGGAGGGGAGAGGGGGAGGGACGGGGGAGGGGGGTGGTTGAGCTGATGAGGTATGCCCCTCGGCGCCCTGATCCTCCTCCTTCCCCAACCTCTCCTGACCATCTCTCTGCCCATCATCCTGGTCCTCTTCCTCCTCCTCCTCCTCCTCCTCCTCCTCCTCCTCCTCCTCCTCAATCTCCTCCTCCTACTTCCTCCTACTCAGCAGGGGAGCCGTCGCCGAACCTGCCCGTGTGACAGAGCCGCCTGCACGCCAGCATAGCTGCACTGAGGCGGCACCCTCAGCCCCGCAGCGGCCCACTCAGCCGCGCCGCGCCTGCCACTCTTCCCCTTCTTCGATGGGGGGGCTGGGACACTCACCGGAGGATCGTGGACGTGAGCCTTTTGGGCGTTGCATAATGGAGGGGTCATAAATGGAGAGGTGGCGAGGGTGGTCCGAAAAGGTACCCAAACGGTACCTAAACGAGCCCCCTGGGGGTCCGGAGGGGCTCGAAAGGGGCACGAAAGGGGACCGTTTCTGACCCCCCCATTTGTGACCCCCCCATTAAGCCATGCCCAAGCCTTCGGCGCCCTGCCCGCGCGCAGGTTTGCAAGGTGCCACGGCTGCTTGGGGCGGCCACCGCAACCGCCGCGGAGGCTTGCCGGGCGGCGCTGGGCGTGCTGGCCGCACCGCTGGCACCATACCCGCGTCGACGTCTTCCACAGCCGGTGGCCATTCGAGAAGGCGCCAGCCGTCGCGAACACCATGGGGAGGTTGGCGGCGACGTGCCCTCTGCAGCATTCGTCCTGCAGCGCCTGCAACGGTACGTACGCGGCGGTGGCATCTCGCGCGCTCCCACGGACCACCCGGCCGACGTTGAAAGTCGTGGGCTTGAGCCGGGTCGGGCACAAGCTGGACTGTGGGCCTGGCGCCCTGGCGAGACTTCGGCAACTCCTGCACATCAGGCCACTGGGAGTGCTCGTCCACGACCCGCATGGTGATCTCCGCCTGTATATTCAGCACGTCGTGGATCTTCTCCGCCGCTGCGTTGCAGGTCTCACGGTTGTGCCGCATTCAGCCCTGCGGCCCGCGCGTCCGTCCGCCGCCTTGTCGGCCTGGGCGATGCAGAGAGAGAGAGAGGGAGAGAGAGAGAGAGAGAGAGAGAGAGGAACACAGGGGACAGAGGAAGAGGAGGAGGAGGAGGAGGAAGAAAACAAAAAGGAGGTGGAGGAGGAGGGGGAGGCGGGGAGGGGGCGGGGAGGCGGGCCCTCCCCTCCTCCCTTCGCGGGAGCCCGCCCCCACGCGAGGCGTGTCGAGACCGGGGAGCGCGAGCAAGCCTACTGGCCGACGCTGCACTCCTTCAGCGTCGGCCTCGCGGGCAGCCCAGACCTGAAGGCGGCCAAGGAGGCGCGCGCCTCCGGGGGCGGCCGGGGCGGCCCTGCGGCGGTGGCCGCGCCGCGGCGGCGAAGTCGGAGCACCAGCACGCTCCTCTTTGCAAAGCAGTTTTCGCTCAGACTTAGTTATCGCAGTTGCAAAGCAGTTGCAAAGCAGACTTCGCTTTACAGTAGTTGCAAAGCAGTAGTTGCAAAGCAGTAGTTGCAAAGCAGACGGCAAAGCAGTTGCAAAGCAGTAGTGTTCGCGCAGACTTAGTTTTGCAAAGCAGTTGCAAAGCAGTTTTCGCTCAGTTATCTGTGCAGAGGAGAGTGCGTAGTACGTCTTCAGTACGCACCGATCGCTAAATCGTAACTTCGCAGTTGCTGCCCAGTCCCCGCCCAGTCTGGGTTGGGCGTCGTGTGAGGGGGGGGGGGGCGGGGGGCAAATGGGGGGGCAGCGAGGGTTGCAGAAAAAGTGGCCCTCTAGGGCCCAAAAGGGGCCCCCTCGGGCCCGAGAAGCGGTGCACCTCTTTCTTCCCCATGTGTCGCCCCCCCAGTAAGCGACGCCCAACTGGGCCAATCCCATTTTATCCCAGGCTTAATCCAGCAGTGGCACATTGATCGGTCTTGACAGCTCTTACTTGCTCTGACGAGGGCCTCCCAGAAGTTGCCTTCCAACATCCTCCCCCCCCCCGACCACCTCCAGAACACCCCAGACCATGCAGAGGCCGTCGGAGTCGGCGGCGAAATCCGAATCCCACCCTCGCCGATCAACCATTCATGCAACTGTATGGGCGGCGGAGGTAGGGTTCGGAATCCGTCGAGCACGAGGCGAAATTCGAATCCCATCCCCAGCTGCCATCGATTCAGGAGAATCGACCACCTGGTATCTTCTTGGGGGTTTTCCAACCTAGGACCTTCGAAGTTCGAAGATTCTAACGTTTTTTGTTTTTTTTATGCGTATTTCCGGTCTTCGCCACGGCTGAATCTGCTTCGAATTCCTGGCCAGACCGCACCATGGGTAGGCTTTTAACTCCTGGACTCCGACCGCGAGGAACCTGTTTCTTTTCAGCGGCAGGATCTCGGCTGTTTTCATACATTCGTGGAGGCTTCCCGGCATCGGTGTGCAACAGTTGCGCCTCGCCGAGAGCATTCGGGGTCATGCCGGAATCGCCCCAAGCGGCCGTCTGAGGCCTGAGTTAGCGTCCGGACACTGACATGCAACGTCTTGAACGAAAAGCAGAGCGGCGGTGTTTCTTCGTTTTCTGCCTCTGCGGGCCCTCGAATGCCACGCGGCTGCAGGCTCAAGTCACTGCAGGCTCAATCCGCGAATCCCGAGAGGTTGCCATGGTAGACAGGGCGACGGGGAGCTAGCTGCACTTGGTGCTCACGGAGACTCTTTGCCATCCACTCGGGTAAGTTACGGTGGAAGCGTTCGTTAAGGAATGTGTCCAGAGGATTCAGGCCTTGGAGGATCCCTTATCTGATGAGGGCGGCTGTGATTTCTGTGGCCGGTGCACGATTGGAGTTCCACCCGCTTCCAAACCCTGGATTCCTTATATCTAAGGGCTCCTTGTCCAGTGCCGTCACCGCAGCAGCCACGTCCCCTCGAGCACTGCCATCCACCAGCGGCCAGAGTGCGGACGCAGACAACAAACAAACAGATTGTTGTCTGCCTCTGCGGGCCCTGACCGGGCCCCGGGCCTTCCAGCGGCTCGGGATGAGAAGCGGGCCCTGGGTTTAAGTCGTACCTGTCCCTCTACAGGGGGAACATTCGAAAATAGTAAAAAACAGTCTGGGGACTATTTTTCGAGTATTTTTGTTGGCCTTTCGGGGGCATTTTGGGGGTATGTTTCATTTCCTCGAAAATCCCCCTGTAGGGGGACACGCCCGACTGAACCCTGGGTCGGCGGCGAGCGAGGGGGGGGGGCGAGAAGTGGCGGGGATTCTCAGAAGGCTCAGAAGTCCCTCGGCATTCCGAGAAGTTGTCCGAGCCTTCCCCGAAGGCACAGGAAGCTTCTGAGAAGGCCGTATAGGGCTTCCGAGGAGTCCCGCCGCTTTCTGAGAAGGCCTCCGCCTTCTCATTTCCCCCCTCCCCCTTCGCTCGCCGCCGGCTAGGGAAAGGACCGAGATTTACACGGACCGCGTATTGCACAAATCCGGGCTCCGACAGTTGTGCCTGGCCAATCGCATGCCTGGGGATGCTGGAATCGTCCCAGACGGCCGCCGAAGGCCCGAGGCGGCGCCCGGAAGGCGACGTCCTCGCGCCGCGAGCAGCACTGACGACGGGAGGGTTTTTGCACATGTCAGCTTCCCGGTGGCCCTCGTCGGGCCGTTTTGAAGCGATTCGGGATGATGGGCCCGTCCTCGGGAAGGGGCCCAGACCTCTGGGGGGCCACGCATGGGAGAGAAGGCCCCCCAGGCCTCCCAGATGGGGTCGGAGTGGATGGGGTCGGAGGATCGCGACGCATCGCCGATGCTTCGACGATGCGGCTCGATGTGGCGCCCGTGTTTTCCCAGGCCGACGTCGCCGATGCATCGCCCATACATCCGGGATGCATTGGCGATGCGGCGCGATCCTTCGACCCCATCTACTCCGACTCCATGCAGGAGGCCTCGAGGCACGGAGTCGGATGCCTGGGCTCCAGTGAAGCTGTTGCGTCGGGGCATGAGTTTTGGGTTAGAGTCCTCCTGAATGCCTCTTGGAGAGCCTCTTGCAGGCAGTGTGGAGGCATCTTGGGGGCCGTTTTGGAACCTCTTGGAGCCTCATGGGCGCTTCCTGGGGCTTCTAGGGCGCCTGCTGGCGGTCTCGGGCGTCCTCTTGGGGCGGAAGGCTCGAAATGGCCTTTATGCTTCATTGTTGGATCCCTCTTGGGGCATTTTCGTGGCCCTCTTGGGCCTTCTCGGATGCCTCTGGGGGGCCTCTTGGGGCGTCTTGAGCCGTCTTGGGCCATCTTGGGAGCCTCGCCCCCACCCCCCCTCTCGACCCAAGGGGTGGGCGGGGGAGTTCTTATCCAACTCAGAGTGCCCATCGGCCGTTGAAAGTTGGCATTCGTGCACTGATTCCCAAGCTACTTTAAGCGCCTTCCTACTTCAGTGATCGAGTGGCTGGGGCCCTGGGAGTATCCACAAATAGATTTCTTCTGTGGGGGGGGCCTGGGGGGCTCCACAAATGGATTTTTTCTTTGGGAGGGGCCTGGGAGCCTCCACACATGGATTTCTTCTATGTGGGGGTCCCTGGAACCCAGTCTATGTTCAGCGCCTCCCTACTCCATGTTTCTTCCTACCTCTCCCCACCGATGGGTACCCGTGGCCGAGGCTCGGCGGCGCCCGCTCCAGATAGGGCCTGCCCCTCGGAGAGAGGAGAGCGGCCCGGGAGGGCTGGTCCGATGGGCACGGGGGAGCAGTGGTTCTAGGCCTCCTAGATGGGGTCGGAGTAGATGGGGTCGGAGGATCGCGCCGCATCGCTGATACATCGGCGATGCGGCTCGATGCGGAGCTTGATTTCATTCGCGCCGGTGTCGCCGATGCATCGGCGACGTCGACGATGCGTCGCCGTTGCATCACCGATGCATCGCCGATGCATCGCCGATGCATCGCCGATGTATCGGCGATACGGCGCGATCCTCCGACCCCATCTACTCGGACCGCATCTAGGAGGCCTCTAGTGGTTCTTGTCTTGCGCAGCTGTGCTCTAGAGCTCGGGCCTCGTGATTCTCGTGTGTCGTCGTCGCTCGTTCGTTCGTCGTTCGTCCTGCCCCCTGGCCCTCCTGGCCCTGCCTGAAGGGAGGAGGCGGGAGCCTGTCCTTCTCAGCTCCTTTGTGCAAGAGCCAGGGCACGCGTGCCACTTGTTCCCTGCCGACGACGGGCGTTGCCAGGTGGGGAGGCGGGAGGGGGGCGCAGGGCAAGTAGCGTCACGACTTGCTTCTGGCGCCACGTGGCAATGCCTAGGAGTTGGCTGCGCAGTCCCCAGGCGGCGCCGGCCCGAGAAGTGAGGTGACCAGGAGTGAGCGGGGCCCGTAATTGGCGTCGTTTCGAATACTGTGAACAATCTGTGATCCTCCTGGGTAAGGTCGCAGGAAGAGGGACGTACGAAGTCTGCTGCATGCAGCTGGTTTCGGCCCTGGCACCCTTCTTCCCACCATGGTCTGCAGTGCGACGTGCGCCGAGCAAACATCGGCGCGATCGGGACAAAGTTCTCTTGCAACAGCGCTACAGCAGCAAGCCAGTGGCAGCACGAAGCGCACCAGAAGCCAGCAGGCGCATTCGGGGTGACTTTCTCGCCGGCCGTCAAGGGTCGCCAAGAGGAAGGATGACTACAGCTGCGTGATATCTTACCCCGAACCAACCTCTCGGTTGGGTATGGAGGTCGCCGGAGCCATTGCGGCCGCCATAAATCGGAACCCTGCGAGTCTCCCCCGCTCTGCGATGCAGAAGGGGCTCACAATCAAGAATGTTACGACATTGTAACAATACAGCGACAGAAAAATGCCAATGTAATGATGTCCAACATTGGCAGTCATGTTTTTGTTGGAGCTCGGCCATCACGCAACTAGACAATCGGCGGGACATCATGACCAAAGCCAGGATGTCTCACAGGAATTCATGGCCCCCTCTTCTTATTTCAACGCGCCCCTTGGTAGCCCCCCTGTCCGCGCACATGCCTCGGGCCATTGTTTGAGACCCCCCCCTCTTGAACGCCCCCCTCTCAGACGCCCCCGAGACAACGTTGGCCGCAACGCCAGCAACAGCGTGCCCTGTGGGAGCGAGCCGAGGAACCTTTATAAAGCGCAGCATCAACAGACGCGCCGGTCCCAAGTACAATGTCTCACCTTTTTTCTGCTCTGTATCCATCTCAGTCTCGGTGATATTTTCCGCGGTATCCGTGAATTGCATAGCTATCGTAATATCTGTGTTGCTCACGGAAGCTGCTCACGAAAGAGATGCCCTCAATATTGCGGCAATTACGTTTGCTCCAGAAGAAGTAGAGGGTGAGTGGATCACATTGAACTATGATGTAGACCCGCAAGAGTATCCCTAACCCAGAGGATAAAGGCGCTCGAGAGGACTGAGCTGCATGATCTTCAAGGCCATCTCACAAGATGCCCTCATCATCGTAGCACGTGCTTGTAGCGTTGGAGCCTGCGTGAGACAGATCCATCCATTCGTCCCCATCGGGACAACCTACAGCCACCGAACCCTTCATGGATAACGAGGATCTCTTCAATGAGATGGAAACCTCTTATGGGACCACCAACATGTCACCAACAACGGAAGCGACCGCATTCCAATCGAGCTTCCCTGCAGCGCTTTCAGCGCGATGGGCGCCGGAAGCGGGCTAGCGCGGACGAGACTCTCAGGAGGCACATTGAAGAGGCGCCAGGCCATGCCCGTTCGAGCGAGGAGCTACGAGAAAGTAAGCAAGCATCACCAGCCCTTCTATCAAGCCTATCCGGGGGAAAACGCTGCAGAAACAAACGAGCAAGCATCCACCCTCCCACTCCCGCTCTCTCCAAAAACATGCATGGACCTCTAAAAAAACAAATTCCACCCCTCCCTCTCCTCCTGCTCCTCCCTCTCTGACTCCCTCTTCCTCCCCTCCCTCCCTCATCTCTCCCGTGCTTTTTCAGCCTCCCGCGCCGCAACATCCATGCCTCGGTCTCCCTCCCGCTCCTCGTCCTTGCTCCTCTCCCCCTCCCTCCCATCCTTCTCCCTCCCGCTCATCATCCTCCATCCTCTTGCCTCGTTCTCCTCCGCTCCCACCCTGTCCGCCCCAAGCCTCTGGACGCCAGGAGGTTCAGATCACTTTGAGGGGTTTTCCGTGACGTGGACGCCCCGGGACTGGCGCGTGTTCATTTCGAGGCGTTCTCTTCGACGGTCCCCGGGTCCCAGCCAGCGCCCCAAAGAGGCAGCGAAGACAGCAACGACACAGGGTCGTCCGTCGTGACTCCTTCGCGGCGCGAGGGGTGGGCCCCTTGCCCTCCCTCCAGCGAGAACAGAAGGACCCCTGACCCTGATGTCCAGTCGGGTATGTCCCTCTACAGGAGGAATATCAAGAATGGTGCAAACAACATACTCTTTGGACGATGTTTCCGTTGCTTGTTTGACTATGTATTTTTTTTGACCTTCTTCAGTTCCCTCCCGAGTCCGCCTGCAGGAGGGCAGGCCCGACCTAAACCTAACAACACAGTGAAGACGTGGCCTCGCTTCGGCCCCGGTCTCTGCCTGTGGGATCGTTGATCTCGGTAGTTTGGTTTTAATATTTCTGTAGGAAAGACCCCCTTACCCCTCATGGTTTTAGCCCTCCAAATTGAGGTTTCCCGCCCGAATTGTTAGGGGTACCTCAATTGCTAATCGTCCCCTCTGCCTCCCGAGACGTCCAGGTCGCCAAGTTCCTGAAGACGGTGCACCACGAGTACGTATTCACGCCGGCCGAGGGCCTGGACGCCCTCGCCGACGTCGTGTTCCACCTCGAGACCTTCGACGCACGGGGGGGGGGGGGGCTCGGCCTCGACGACGTCCTCTCTGATCGCCTCATCCACCCTTCTCCCCAGGCCTCCGACGTATGGAACAGATCATGTCGGAGGCTTTCCGCAGTTCTCGGCCCTCGGGGCCCTCGCCGGTCCCCTGGACCCTCAAGAAACGATTCAGGATGAAAAGTTTGCCCCGGGGAAAGGGTCGGTGTTTCCAGGGACCCCCGTATCAAGACATCCGATCGGAGGGTGGGTCTCTTCCAGCCTTGTCGTCAGCCCGGTCCTAGTCCCCAATCGTCATCCCCACCGTTTCACCTCCGCCCTCCCTCGTCATCCTCGACAGTGCTCGTCTCCTCCCTCCTCCGAAGGTCTGCACATAGTAATGTCCCCAACTAAAGCTGACTGTTATCCTCTCCGGTCTCCTCATCCCACTCATTATACGCTTCGACCGTCCGCACTCTTTGAATTTTTCCTGAAGCCTCCTCGCACCACCATAATTACTCTCCGCTTCTTCCCCGCAGCCTGCTCTGCCTGCTTCCTTATCCACGTTCTGTTGCCCTCTCCTGTTTCCTACGCCCACCTCTACAGCCACCGTATAGGATCACCACCACCACAGCCACCACCACCGCCACCATCAGCATCAACAGCAACAGCATCAACGTCATAACCATCATCAGCACCATCATCATCAACAGCAGCAGCAGCAACATCAGCATCATAATCATGATAACCCTCCTTATCATTATCGTCGTCATCATTATCAGCATCAACATCATCATCATCATCAGCAGCAGCAGCATTATCATTGTCATCTACATCATAATCGTCATTGTCATCATCTTCATCATCGTCATCATGGTCATCATCGTCATCATCATCGCCACCACCATCATCCATCATTATCAGTCTCCTCGTCATCATCCTCATCATCCTCATCATCACCATCATCACGTTCCTTACCACCATCCTGATAGTCGTCCTCGGTCTCATCATCCTCCTCACCATCATCAGTATCATCATGATCGGTGTCATCATCATCATCATCATCATCATCATCATCATCATCATCATCATCATCATCATCAGCAGCATCTACAACATCAGCATCATCATCACCATCCTTATTCCCACTCAAACATAATCCCTCCTCCTTGTGCCCCTCAACTCCATCATCATGATTGCTATGCCCTTCTCCTCCTTCCTCCCTGCTTCCCGAGAGGAGGGGGGCGACGGTGCATGGGCGGCGAGGAGGAGCGAACGGATGGAAGATGGGGGGAGGGAGAGGCGAGGGGAGTGATGAGGGAGAGGAGGGAGTGGCGGGAGGCGAGAGGGGAGCGAGGCGGGGAGGGGGGGGGGGCAGAGGGGAGGGGAGAGGAGGCGCTGTTGGCACTTGGCAGGAGAAGGGGAGCGGGGGGCACGGGGTGCAGATGCTATGGCCCAGCCCCCCGCGGGGGCACCGAACCCATCAGCAAGAATGGCGCCCCCCCCCCCAGAGCAGATCGAGGGGCGCCGCCCCTCGTCGCGTCGTCCTCGTCCTGTTCCTTCGGGCTCACCTCCCATCGTCGGCGGGCGACGGCTGGTGCCACTCCGGGCGGCCCCTCTCGTTGTGCAGCTTGGTGGGGCCGCGGGTGCACGACCTCAGGCGACGCACCCATCACGCGCGGTGTCCTCTCAGGGAATGTGATGATCCGCGGGCTAGCGAAGTTTGCACATATGGAGTGTGAGGAGAGGGCGAGCGGCCGAGTTGGAGGAGGAGGAGGGGGCAGGAGGCATGAAGCACGCTCGGAGCAGTCTGCACTTCACGCGCGGCGCAGGCGGCCTCATGCTGCACGAGGGAGCCGTACAAGGGGGGCTGCAGCTGAGCCGGCCAGGGAAGTCTCGTGGCAGAGGCGTCCTCGCAGGAGCAGGAGGGCCGCACCTCGCAAGACGTCTGCGCGCAGCTGGTCGCTGGTGCGACGCGTCCCCTCACGGCAGTGGCTGCGGCTCGGCCCCAGCGTTGGGCTCACGCTCAGTTGTGGCGAGGGGAGTGGTGACCTTTCTTTTGTTGGCACGTGCACGGGTTCCCCGAGACGAGGCGCGGTCGGCGGATGAGGAGGAGGAGCAGGAGGAGGAGGGGGAGGAGGAGGAGGAGAAGGAGGCGGAGGAGGACAGGAGGGAGTCGGAGGAGGACGAACAGCTTTCGGAGGACAGGGCGGAGGAAAGAGGAAGAGGAGGAGGATAAGGAGGAGGAGACAGGAGAGGCCACATGCGGGCCCCATCCCCCACACTCGCTCGCGCGCGCATCGCGCGCCTGGCGAACTGGCCCCAACCTCCCAACCGCGGCCTCGGTAAGGGGGCGCTGCCATGGCATCGGGGGGATGCCCAGCGTCAGGGCGGCGGCTCGACACCCACAGCATACGAGCGTACGAAACATAATGCATGGCGCATGGCGTTACAATTGCACGCCGTCTCGCCCGTCAACGTCTTCGCAATGAATGAATGGCGTAGGTGGAGTTTGGTAAGTACAACAAGTGAGCCAGGAAGGACAATCCTACTACGACGGAGGATGCGCTGAGGATGCGCTGAGGAAGGCACCCAGTATCAGAAGAAAGGGTGACCTGACCACAGCTTCAATGCCTCCCGCGCCAGATGTGAAGTACATCGCTATAGAGGTAATTACCAACCCGAGACCCGTACGACTTTCAGTACGGCACTGGCAACCACCGCGAGCACCACCGCGGCACTGGCAACCACCGCGAGCACCACCGCGAGCACGGCCGGGAATTCAACCACAATCGGGGCACACATTCTTGCGATGTTGGTTTGTTTTTACAGCTGTTCTGCATAAGCCACGTTGATGAGCTTCGAAGGCCACCAGCTAAATTTCGGCAGCAAAAACCATAACTTCGAGAGCCACCATGCGAAGACGAGCGGGATTGACCCTCGCAAGTCCAATTTCCCTCAGGTTCGTCTTCCTCCGCTCCCCGTGGCAACTGAAGAGCGGATTTATCACGACCTAGCAGCCGGCGATTCCGACTCGGACCGCGGGGAGGCGAAGGAGGCAGACGAAGAGGAGTCCAAGTCGGCAGACGAGGATTTGGATTACGAGGAGCACGGCCTGAAGGAAGAGCCCGACATTTTCGCGACGGCCGCGCTGGCGCGCGAACCTTTTTCCGCTAGTCGTCGTGTAAGTTTGGCCACGGGAGCAACCAAATGAGCTCAACAGGGCCACCTGCTGACCTACGAGGGCCAGCAGAGTTACGAGGACCATTGGCTGAGCTACCAGGACCACGCGCTGACCTACGTGCTACGGGGGGCGACCAGGGCGGCGATTTGAACTGCTATGCCCACGAGCAGAGATCTAAGAACCAATTGCTTCGCTACGATGGCCACCTGTCGAGCTACGAGAGCCACCAGCTCAGCTGCGAGGGCCGCAAACTGAGTTACGAAGGCCACTGGCAGGGCTACGAGGACCGCCAGCTGCGCCACGAGGGCAACCAGCTGAGGTAGCAGGGCCGCCTGCTGGGCTACGAGAGCCACCAGCAGAGCTACGAGGACCATGGGCTGAACTACCAGGACCACGCGCTGACCTACGTGGGCCACAAGCAAGTCTACAATGACCAGCTGCTGGGTTACAGGAGCGACCAATGGATCTACGAGAGCCATCAGCTGAGTTACGATGGCCACAGGGTGAACTACGAGGACCACACGCAGGGCTACGAGGACCACGATCTGAGCGACGAGGGCCAACGGCAGGGGCTACGAGGACCGCCAGCTGAGTTGCGCGGGCCACCAGCTGAGGTAGTTGGGTCACCTTCTGAGCTACAAGAGCTACTAGGCCCACCTCCTGAGATGCGAGGACCACAGGCTGAACTACGATGGCCACAAGCAGGGCCACGATGACCACCTGTTGCTACGGGGGCCACAAGCAGAGCTACGATGACCACGGTCTGAGCTACGGGGGCCACCTGCTGAGCTACGGGGGCCACAGCCTGAGCTACGCGGGCCACGGGCAGAACTGCGAGAGCCCCCCGCAAAACTACCAGGGCGACGAGCTGCGCTGCTTGGGCCACGAGCAGACCTTGGAGGCCCGCCAGCTCAGCTACGAAGACCTCCTGCTGAGCTACAGAGGCATCGGGCTGAGCTGCGACGGCCGCGAGTAGCGCCGCCAGCGGAGCTACGAGGGCCACCGGGTGAGCGAAGAGGCCAAGCACATGAGCCACGAGAGCCGACAGCTTTTTGCCAGGCTACAAGGACAATCGGAAGCACTTAAAAACGCAAGACTGCGACAAGGGGCGCGAGCCCGAATCGCGGGGCTTCATGGCCAGAGGCGCCACGACGGCCTCGAGGCCACCTCGGGCGCGCGGGGCGCCAGCGCGGAACGCCGGGCATTCTGGTCGGGGTCGGCGGCCATCAGTGCCGAGGGGCCAACGTCGAGCCCATGGGCGAGTAATCCAAAAGGCGGCTCGCCACCACGTACCAAGGGACGGCTCGAGCCTGCCAACGTCGCAGCCAGATGCAAAATTACTGCGCGCCCAAGCGTTGACGCGACTTCGCAGTCTCTGTAGGCCAGCCAGGCACGGCCAGTTTCTCTCTCGACGCGCTCCAGGACGAAAGCGCGCTGGATGCTGTCTACGGTCGGATGGCGCAATAGTCGCGGTGAGGCCAGCCAACCAGAAGCCAGTGGTCATGGCGTTCCAGCGCGTTCTCGGTCTGATGCCGATCGCACTTACTCGACAGCGCCACGGGCCAGGACAGCCGGCTGCGCGGAGTCGATGACCTAGAGCGCCGCGGGAGGAGGGCAAGGCACCTTGCAGCGGAGGGCGCGCGCCGGAAGGCGGCAACCTCGCTGACCTCCAGCACGCTGCCGACGACCGCAGCCGAGGACAGAGCGCATGCTGAAGAGCTGCTTCCTCGCTTGGGCCGGGCGGGGGCCGCGCTCGCCGCGCCGGCGCAGCCCTGCGGGGCGCGGGGGCCTGAGCCGAGCCCCGCAGGCGGCGCCCTGGGCGGCGCCAGGCGGAGCAAGCTCACCGCCCCTGGACCCTGGGGCGCCCGGCCAGAGCGCCTCGCCGAGCTCTTGTCCGTGCCTCGACAGCGCGAGGCCGCCCCCCTTCGACGCGCCTTAGAGCGGCCCCACACGGCCATGCGGAGCAACCAGCTGCAAGCGCCCATGCGCTGGTCCACCCGCACCAGGCTCATGTGGCAGCGAAAGCGCAACGGAAAACCGAGGCCCATCAAGATGGGAGAGGTGCTTCGCACCGGTTACGCCAAGCGCTACACCAAGCAGAATCCCCCCAGCCCTCCGCGCCCGCTTCCGCGCCGCTCACCAGTGGGGCGCGGGCGCGCCCGGCGCCTGCGAGGCCATGGCGCACTGGCGTTGGGCGGTGGAAGAACTGGCCGTGCAGGGCTCGATCCCAGCCGCGATTGCACTGGATGTGGACCTGGTCAAAACGTTCGGCAACGTGGAATGGGACGCCATGCGGTCTTCGATCGACCGCGCGGCGTTCCCCGAGATAGCCGCCAGGACTTCCTGACACCAGCAAGAGCCCTCCGAGACGCCCCCGCCCCCCCTCCCTCTGGCGAGACCTTCGCAACAGACCGCGGCGCCGAACAGGGAGACGGCTTTGGCGCGGCGCAGGCGGGGCTAGCGTTCGCTGCCTCTCGCGCCCCCCCACGCTGGACCGCCCGCGGAGGGGGCAGCCGCTGCCTCGGGCGCCGGCGAGCACCGTTCTTCGACGACGGCC
This sequence comes from Prorocentrum cordatum, assembly GCA_963575745.1. Taxonomy (NCBI): domain Eukaryota; class Dinophyceae; order Prorocentrales; family Prorocentraceae; genus Prorocentrum; species Prorocentrum cordatum. Next base: position 247,769 of record CAUYUJ010018093.1, on the reverse strand, counting down.
GGGTCTTTGTCCGCCCGCGCGCTCTGGGCGCCTTCCTGCGCAGCCTCGATGCCAGCCTCGCCCTCTTCGGCGGCGCGCGCGGGGCGGCGGCCGCTGGCGCTGCCGAGAGCTCTTGCCGCTTGCTCTGCCCTGACAGCGAGCGGCGCCGCTACAACGGCTGGGGCGCCGACTGCGCCCGGAACACCAGCGCGGCGCTCGCCCCGGAAGGGCCCGCGCTCGCCCTCGGCGCGCCCTTCGGCAGCCCGAACGTTGGGCGCCCAGGCCAGGGGCGTGCTCGCCAAGGCCCGCGACACCCGCCCCGCCCAGCTGGATGTGGGGCCGCCGCCGAGCTGGTGCTCACGCGGCTCTGCGCCGACGCGTCAAAGCTCTCCCACCAGCTCCGGCTCAATGGGGGCAGGGTGAAGAGGGAGCACCTGGAGCAGTTCGACACCGACTCCGCGAGGCGGTGCATCTCGTTGCTGGCGGCGACCTCCCTGACGCGGCACGGGGGCAGTGCTCGCTAGGCACGAGCAAAGGGGGGCTCGGCATGCGCGCCGCAACGCAGGTGTCGCTCGCCGCATTCGTGGCCAGCCGCGCAAGCTCGAGGCCGCGCGTGCGCGAGATGGCAACTCGCCTCGCAGACAGAAGGCCTGGTGACGCGGGGGTCATAGTGGCTGCGCACGACCGGCGCACTGACGACGCCGCGGCACGCCTCGCCCTCGGCCCGCCGCCAACGGAGGGCGACCTCGTCGTGGCCGCGCTCTCAGAGGCGCTCGCGGAGTCCGAGGGGCGGCGGGCTGCGCTCTTCGACCCGCGCGCAGAGGCGCCCGCGGCAGCTCCGCGGGAACGGCGCGCCCGCCCCCGGGGCATCGGCCGCGGCCTGCTCCCTCTTGGCGAAGACGAAGACGACGAGCACCCGAACTCTTCCCCGCGCACGAGGCAGCTGCACCTACAACGGGCGCCCCTGCGCCACCTCGGCGAGCAGGGCAGGCATTGCCTTCGCAAGGGGCGCCGGGACGCGGGAGACGACGCGGCGCTGCGGCGGGTTGACGACCTCGAGCACCCCGACTGCGGCCGTTCCTGGCTCTGGAACTTCTGGGCGTTCGAAATGGGTACGATGCCCAACAGCAGCTCCTGATCATTTTGAACAGGGCTCGCTGTCCGCGCCGCCGCGGCCCGTGCCCTTTTGAGGCAGAGGGCCGCTCGCCCAACAGCGGCCACCGTTGGTTTGGGACAAGATTTTGTTGCTGGGCATTGTGCCCATTCTTTCCGCGCCCATTTCGGGCGGCCAAAGGAACTTGTCCAAGCACAAAGGCCCGGCGATGGACTCCCCCGACTTCGTCGAGGCCCTCCGCCTTCGCGTCGGCGCAGGAGGACCTCTCGAACCAGTTCCCTGCGGCCTCTGCGGCGCTGCCCTATTGGACCGGGTGTTGGCCTCGCGCCCTATGCTGCAGTCGCGCGGTGGCGCGGCGAGTCCACGACGCCGCCAAAGTCAGCGACCATGGCGCAGATCTGGAGGCTCCGGGCCTGGTGCGGGGCACGCGGCTCCGACCGGCAGACGTCCTCACTGGCGCCTTGGGCGGCTGTCTCCTGGCCCTCGACGTCGGCGCGGCCACGCCCGACGCCGCGGCCGCTGGCCCAGATTGCGCGGCCGCCATGCACCGTCGCAAAATCGAGTGCGATTCCCCGCGCGCGGACGCCCTGGCACGGCAGAACATCACCTACCAGCCGCTGGCGTTCACGCGCCGCGGCCGGCCCCGCCCCCGAACGACAGCCATCCCCCGCACTCTCGCGATCAAACAATCGCGGAGGCGTGACGGTTCCGACGGGGAGTGGCGGCATCGGCATTTTGCCGCTGCAATCGGCACGGAGCTTGGAGCTCTGGCGCCGGGCCGCCAGGCAGGCCCAGGCTTGCTGGCCGGGCCGCGAGCAAGACGCCACCTAGACGTTGTCGGCCAGCCAGCCGCGCAGCCGCCCGCCCCCGTCTCCCGCCCCCCCCCTGCCCCCCCCCGCCCTCGCCCGCCCCCCCGCCGCCGCCGCCCTGACCGCATTTTCCTCGGTGGGGCTGCGTTCGCTTTGCCTGTCCCGCCCCCCCCTCTTCCGCCCCCGTTGCCTGTTTCGCCCCCGCCCCCCCGCCTTTCCTGACGACCCGCGACGACCCCCTGGCCCGCGCCAGCCCACGACGAACCCCCGACTGCCACCGACGACCCTCGCCCCTGCCGCCCCCCGCCCGCCCCCTCGCGTTTGCCGGCCTGCTGCCGCCTTCTTGCTTGCCTGCTTGCTCGCCGCCCCCCCTTCTTCTAGTGGCCCCGGAGCCGCGCGCAGCGGCCCAGCGCGCTCGCGGAGTCGGTGCTGGCGTCTGTTTCCCTCCCTCCTTCTCTCCTTCTTCCCCCTCTCCCTCCTCCCTCGCCCTCTGCGCGAAAAGCGGCCCGGCAATAATCGTCGCGGGTAGCTCGTGGTGCCATTTTGTGGGCACCCCGCGTGTTTTTTTCCGGGCTCCGGCCCGCGTGGAGAGGAGCGCGGTCTGCTAGATGTCTATTTGGCCAGCTCGTTTCCGCCAGCCTGCCAGCAGTGCAATTGAAGCCGCATGCCTGCCACTGTTTGCTTTGTTACAGATACTCAGAGCCCCGAGTCATCAGGGGTAACTCGGGTCAGGGATAACTCGGGTTCGCTTTTCGGGAATCCAAACCCGAGTTACCCCGGACCCGAGTTATCCCGGAGGAATCGGGCGTCCAAGAGCCCCGAATCATCAGGGGTAACTCGGATCAGGGATAACTCGGGTTCCTTTTTCGGGAATCCAAACCCGAGTTACCCCGGACCCGAGTTACCCCGGATAACTCGGGCGCCCAAGATACTTGTCGAGACGACGAGTGGGCACCCTGTTTACAGCGGTATACCGACCAGGGGCGCCAGGCGCAGCACTTCAGGCACTGTGCCCCGTCTGCTGCGCTACAGACTATCCGCTCCGCGCGCGCGGTTGATATCAGGACATTACATTCACGACGATGTATTTGAACCAAACCCAGACCCCCTCGAGTAATGACAAAAATCATGACGGGAGGTTTTTCCTAATTTTCGGCCTCTGGAGGCCCTCACCGGGCCTCGGGAGCGTCAAAAAACGACTCAGGATGCAAAGCCGGTCATGGGGAAAGGGTCGGGACCTCTGGGGGTCGACGTAATGAAAAAATCATTACGTCGGGGGTCTGGGAAATTTGCTTATCTTCCACCGCCTTGTCGTCTTTTCTGTTGCAGACGCTGCAGCGCATTGGTTGCACGGCAGGCCCGCAATTTTATTGCCTGCGCTTCCGCCAGCAGCCTCGACCACGCGAAGATTGCCATCCGAGACGAGGCCGGCCAGCCTCTTCGAGAGCTGCCAACGTGCCAGACATTTGTAGATCCCGACCGGTGGAAAGCGCCCAGCGGCGCGATGCGTTGGCTGTTCTTTTGTTTCGAGCGCGCCCCGAACAGCAACTTCGTTAGGCCGCGTGTGGTTGCTTGTTCGCGGCTCGATTTTCCGTGAGCAGCGCGTTGTTCATGGCGATCCGGTAGTGTCGACGGGACCCCGGCCTCATACATTGAAATTGTCATCGTTTCTCCGCGCGGTTAGGCGCGAAGCCGCGCCCGCTGCGCCGTCGGTCGATGCGCGTGCTCAAGCGGGGGCGCGGCCCTTCGTCGATCGACCCTCCGCCTTGGGGTTCGCGCAGCGTCCGCCACCTGGAACCTGCGCTTGCCGGGAGCGGCGACACGAGAGATTCTTGGTTTTGGGCCGGGCCAAGACAGCAACAATTTGTCCTTTCGCCGGTCGCGGGGCTTCGGCTGCGAGGATGCCCAGGGCGCGCCCACGCGGCTCTCCGAGGGTTTCTAAGGGGCGCTTGCTCTGGGGCCTTTCCTTGGGGCCTGTCGCGCGTTCTGTCGTGTTTCATATTGGTTCTGTTGGATTTGCAGAGTGCCTGCGCCATTTTGCGGAGTCCTTTAGGTATGTCGGCTAAGTTTTGGAGATGTCTGAGTGCTACTGGACGCTCCGGGATATTTCTCGGCACATTCCTTTTGACGCGGGGTCACCCCGCAATTCCCGGTCAACCAGATTGCGCCATTTGCGCGTTGAAGGGTTCCTTGCTGCGGCGGGCTAGGATCCTTTCTTGTCGTTTAGCGCCATGCTAGGCGGCCTTTTCAGACCGCAAGCTCGTTTGATTTACACGTTCGGTGTCGCACCGCGCACCTCTCGGTGTCAGAGAACCCGCATGTATTCAAATCTACAAGCCGACCCAGGACACATAGTAGTGTGTGGTTGTGTCTTCACCGACTAAGTAGTTCGTCTGCGATGTGTTTGGCAATATGCGACGTCGACGGTCAGTACATATCGTACGATTGAGTTGCCCCGCCACTCTGACACACTCGGGTCGGGCGAAAGGGGGGGTTTGGGAAAGGGGGGGTTACGAAATTTGCTGCATGCAGCTGTTTTCGGCCTCACCGAGGGGCCCATTCCTCGATACATAGACGCCTCCGGCGCCGGGAGGCGCCGGGAAAATCAGCTACGTGAGCTGATTCTCA
>CAUYUJ010018093.1:122735-243139 GCA_963575745.1 Prorocentrum cordatum | reverse complement strand
CCTGCGCCGCGGGCGCCGCTGGCGCCGCTGGCGCCGCCAGCACCGCGGCCGCAGCTGGTGCCGCGGACGCCGCCCGCGGCCGCCAGCCCCGCAGCCAGCCCGACAGCCCGCCCTCAACAGCAGCAACAGCAGGGCACCCCTGGAATCCGGCAGCAGCACCAGCAGCAGCAGCATCAGCAGCAGCAGCAGCAGCAGCAGCAGCAACTGGTACCCAGCGGGCCGACGCAGCAGCAGGGCTGCAGCTGCAGCAACAGCAGCCTCACACGTGTCAATACAGCTTGCAGACTTCAGCTGCCTCCCTGGGTTTTACTGGACGCTCCCTGGGTCTTCTCGGCACACGATGGGGCCTAGGAACAACCAAGGTCCCACCCGTCGCTGGCCCTCGTGCCTGCCACGCAGTGAGGACGGCCCGCCAGTCAGGCTGGGCTCTCGTGTCTTCCTTGCTCGGCACTGTCCCTGGATGCGCTGGGCCTCCTTCAACGGTGGCTGGCGCTACTGGTGCGAGAGACAACTGGCAGAGTGGCTGGAGCTCTGGCTGGCACGACGACCAGTGGCAGTCAGGAGGCAAGCGTGGTGGCGGCAGGCCAGACGATCGCGGCGAGAAGGGACAACGGCGGGGCGACTGAGCCCCCCCCCCCCCCCATCCCCAAGAGTTTCAGGTGCAGCGTCCGATTTCCACACTCTGTGCAGCCTTCAGCTGCCTCCCTGGGTTACGTTTCATATACTCGTGTGGCGGCCTTTGCCGCCCCCCTGGTACACGCACTTCCTGCCTTTGGACCCAAGTGCGTTTACCAGCAATACCGTCTGCATGACAGCGCTGGGGCGTGTTGCGTGCAGGCCATAGTTGGCACCTGGCCCCGCTGTAGTTGTTTTCACCTCTGGCCCTGTCGGACTTCGTCCCCCGGCCTCCCGGCTCTGTGACCGACGCAAAGATGCCTTCGCCTCGTCACTGCCCAGAACCGCCACACCCCCTGGGCCTCTTCGTGACCACTGGCTGTTGCTTGGGCTGCAGCTGGTAAGCGGCAGCGCAGCTTTCCCAGAGCGCCATCGTCTTACACTTCACTCTGGTACGCCAGGGTACCAAGGGTAGGCGGCTCTGCGTATGCTCGTCACGTTAGATGCTCCCTGGTACGCGTCGTGCTCTTATCTCCGGTTGGCAGTCGCCTGCGACTTGTGCCTGGTAGAGGATTGGGACAGTTGTACCTTCCGCATAGCGTCACAGCATATTACCTGATGGCTCGCTTGCGAACGCATCTATTCGAGGTTGTCTCCTGGTCCTGACGTGCTTCGTTCGGTTACAGACACCGCGAATTTCGCGCTTTTTGGCTGCGTCGGTGCGCACTCTGAAGCTGCGACGGTTCGCTGGCGCTGTCAGAGTCCAACCTCTCCTACGGTATGCAGTCTGGCGACAGCTTGCGTGTCTCTCGGTCTTCTGCTTGAGCATGGCAGACACCCTAGGACCCCTTGGTACGCCATTCCCGCGCCGAGGTTGGCAGACTCCCTACTGTTCAGATATCCTCGACACGGTGGGGGTCTTGCATCGCGCCACTTCGGCAGCGTAATTACTGCTCCCTGGGTGCTGGTTGCCGTCAGACTCCCTGGGCTGCAGCACCCTTGCACCCGCCGCATGGCGCCCGCGCTCGCGCGCGCTTTCGGCCAATTTGTAGCGGCCGCAGCCCGACCGTTACCCGCCGCCGCTGGCGCTTCCGCCCGCTGCTTTTATTTATATTTACATTTATATATATATATTATATATATATATTATATATATATATATATATATATATATATATAGTACACCAGCGGAAGAGGCGGCACCGTGCAGTTGCGCCTTGGGCACAGTCGCATGGCTCCCCCCTCGGCACTGGGAGGCGGATTACCGAGGAGCGGGCGCTGAGTGGTTCAGCCTACAATGCCTGTACAGCCTTTGGTTGTCCCTCTGTCGCGCACTGTTTCTGGTCCCGGCCGCTCAGCCGTTCGGCTTGTGCAGGTCGGCCACGGAGTCCGGCGCCGCCCTGGCGACTCACTTCGGTGCATCCGCACGTTCAACGCGCACGGCGTCCTGCCCACTGTGGTTCGGGCTGCTGCGCCTAAGTGCGTTTGCCCTGCGAATTTAGTTCATTTTGTGCTGTGCGCGTACATCTGCGAGTCTGTCTGCCGACTCCGGCTGGCGGTATTTGTCTTGCAATTAGCCCCGTACCGTGACCCGGACGCCGCTTCCTCTCCCTGTCCGTTGCCTGGGAGCGGCCGACCAAAAAGTAACCCCACCAGCCCCTGGCGCCACTTCACCAACTGGTTCGTGGTGACCCGCGCCATTTTGGCTGCGTCGCAGCTCCGCTGCTTCCCGCGCTCGTGCGATCTGTTGCCTCGGGCTGTGCGGCTACGGCCACCCTGGGATTTGCAGCCTGACAACGCTCTCGCCTCCTGGCTTTTTTTTTTGGCCGGCGGTCCTTCGGGCCTCCGTGGTGCTCGCGCAGTTGTCCGGGGTTGCGTCCTTGCATTAATCTCGGCTTCTGGCCAGGGTCGTCGTGTGTCCCGACTCCTTGGTGTCCGACGTTTTGCATAAATGCACGCTGGCAGTTCGACTCCGTTTCAGCTGTCCCCCCACAAGCTGGTCCGCCGTTGGACTGCTGCGTGAGGGTTCGGTTTGCCGCTGCAGGTGCAGCCTCCCTCCGTCGCCTTAGGCTATTTCGTCGCTGCGTGCCCCGCTTTGACTGGACTCGCCGCCGGCGCGCTCGCCCGCGGCCGCGCACGAAAAAATAACACTACTGGCCCATCCAGAGACGATGCCGGGAGGAACCGCCTCGATCAGGAAAGTGGGCAGCACACACGAAAGGGCCCCTTTCGGAGCTTTCTTGGGGCACTCTTGGGTGCTCTTGGGAACCCGTCGGGGCTCTCTTGGGCTTCTTTTGGGGCCCTCAGGCCATACTGGAACCATCTTGAAGCCTTGGACAGCCATCGAAAGCAAATACTCAGGAAGAGCGAGCAGAAGGGCCAGAGACCTGCGGAATCCCTCTCAGGTTCTCCTCGGATGTCCTTTGGAAGTTTTTTGGAGGCCTCTTGGGGCGCCTGGGGAGGCTTCTCGGCGGTCCCGGGGGCCTCTTGGAGCGTTTTGGGTGCCTCGGGGAGCCTCTTGGGGCCTTTGGGGGTCTCTTCGGAACCTCTTGGAAGCCTCTTGGACGCCTCTTGGGGCCTCCTGGGCGCCTCCTGGGGCCCTTTTGGGGCGCTCTTTAGAAGGAGCGCTCTTGGGGCCATCTTGGGGGAGATCGATCAAAAAGGACGTCACCTCTAATTACGTCCCATGTTCGGGAGCCTCGAACATCACCTCTTCGGCCCCTCTTGGGGCGCTCTTGGAGTTTTTTGGGGCGCCGCCGCAAGATGCACCACGGGAAATGGCAAGAGCTGAGCGTGCGCTCGCACGTGGACGAAGTTTCTCTCTCTCTCTCTCTCTCTCACACACACACACACACCTTGAGGCGCCTCGAGCCTACCTTGCGAAGAAAAATGGCGCTCTCGGGGCCGTCGTAGGGCTCTCTTGGGCTTCTCTTGGGGCCCTCATGGGCCTTCTTGGAGCTCTTTTGAAGCCTTGGAAGGCCATCAGAAGCGAAAAGGCGAGAAGGCACAATTCATTGATGCCCTTGAGATGTTTGGGAAATTGACGCCTCTTGGCGGCCTCCTGGGGAGGTTCCGTGGCCACTCGGAGCCGTCTTGGGGCGGTCTTGGGGCCTATTGGAGCCTCTTTGGGGCCCGATTGAGCCATCTTGGGCTGTTTTGGGCCATCTTGGAAGTCGCTTTGGGCTCTCTGAAGCCCTCCTGGAACCATCTTGGGCCATCTTGAACGTCCCAGCGACCCGCGACCCCACCCCTCCAGGTCCAAGGGAGGGGGTAATGGGGCATGGGTCAAGAGTTTCCCTCCCCGCCCGCAAGCCGTCTCGCTCACTCCCACCCGCCCTCCCAACACACACGTAGCACCCGAGCCTGGCCCGATCCGCAGTATATGTAGCAATCGTCTTTGGATGGCCAGCTACTGGGGGCCAATCCGCCGCCTCCGCCGCTGCCGCCGCCCGCCGCCGCCCGCCGCCGCCGCCGCCGCGCCGCCGCCGCCGCCGCCACCCGCCGCCGCCGCCGCCACCGCGCCGCCCGCCGCCACCACCGCCGCCGCCGCCGCCGCCCCCGGTACCAAAGCGCCACTGCCGCAGCCGCCGCAGCCGCTGCCGCCACCGCTGCCGCCGCCGCCGCCGCCCCCGCCGCCGCCGCCGCCGCCGCCGCCGCTGCCCCCGCCGCAGCCACCGCCGCAGCCGCCGCAACTGCTGCCCCCGTCGCAGCCGCCGCCGCCGCCAAGTGTATGTTGTATTGTTGTTTCGAGTGGGATGGCGAGGGGAGGCCGCATCGGGTTCGCTGCGCATGCCCTGAATGTGGAGACAAAGTGTGCTTTGTGTTGTTTTGTTTACAAGGGATGGTGGGGGCAGGTTGTGTTTTGTATTGTTGTTGTTTTTTACCAGGGGCGGCGGGGGGGAGGGGCGCATGGACCTGGGGGAGGGGGTGTTTCTTTATAGAGAACAGTGATCAAGACACCCCCCAGATAGCAAGCCGTCTGGTTCATTCCCACCCGCCCTCCCAACACATAAGTAGCACCTGAGCGTGAGCATGTTCAGCGATCGTTTTTAGATGAACAAAATCTGACCCCATGTGCACGACGCTGGGGCGAGGTGCGCCACGCGTGCCAGGCGCCACGCGCGCCACCCCTGGGGCCCGAGCGTGCCAGGCACGCTTGGTGCGCCAGATGCGCCACGTGCTCCGCGTACGCCAGGTGCGCCGCGTATTCCAGCCGCGCCAGGAGCGCCACTTTCGGGCCGTGTGCAGAGTGTGTCAGGTGCGCCTGCGCACGCGAAAGCACACACATCGGGAACATCGGCCCCCACCATCCACGTCTCAAATTCATGCCCATCATTGTGTCTGGTGGGGTTGCGCGCGGCAGTTCATACGCGCCACCATTTGACAGTGATCGCGGGGAGGCCGCGCATGATCCAGATTTAGTCGCGAGGTGCATCTTGTATTGCTTTTCCCCACCATGTTGTGGTGTTTGGTCTTCGTTTTGACGAGAGCGCCCCGCGTCCCTCACTCACTCCTCCTTCCTCCTCCCCCTCATCCCTCCCCATCTTTCTCCTCCTCGTTTTCCTTCTCCTCCTCCTCCTCCTCCTCCTCCTCCTCCTCTTCCTCCTCCTCCTCCTCCTCCTCCTCCTCCTCCTCCTCCTCCTCCTCCTCCTCCTCCTCCTCCTCCTCCTCCTCCTCCTCCTCTCCTCCTCGCCCTCTGTCACACCCCTCACACGTTTTCTGTCCCCAAAGGAGCTCCACCGAAGGTCCCAGTGGCGCAGTCAGCATGCGGTTCCCCCGCCCAGTACAGCATTTCGTGGCCCCATAGGGAGCTCCACCGAAGGTCCCAGTGACGCAGTCCGCATGCGGTTCCCCCTCCCAGTACAGCGCTTCGTGGCCCCAGAGGGAGCTACACGGAAGACGATGCCCCAGAGGGAGCTACACATCCGGTTGGGTTCTTCGCCGGGCGCGTCGCCCGTTTACCTTCTATGCACGACTTCGGTGCTCCCCAGGCACACCACGCTCGCCAGCGCGCGTGCCGCCCTGTTTGGCTACCCAGCTCCCGCACCCGTCGGCGCTCCCCCTCTCGGCGGCGGCTCCGCGCCGTCTCTTCCTTGTGCGGTGCTGTTCCGCCCCGCTCCTGTGGGCTACTGGGAGGCTATGCCCGCCGCCTCCGGCACCTCCCTCTCTGCCCAGTTGCCCCCTGGCTGCCTTGGGCGGCCAGTGTCCCTACTGAGCGCTCCGGTCGCGTCGCCGCTTCCGGACCCCCTTGTCTCCTCCACGTCGCTGGTACCTGCAGCCCGCGGGCGCCTGGGACGCTCTCTTGCCTCCCGCCCTACCCCGCCCTCCGGCCACCTGGCCTCAGGTGGTCACGCTGCAGTCTCCCTTTCACTGCCCGCTTTTCGCTGCTCCGTCCCCCGTACGGCTCAGTGTTGTGCGTTCTCCTCGGGACGCCGCGGTGCGACGCACGCGGTGTCTCCTGTGCTCCCCCAGCCCCTGGCTGGCTGCCACTCCATGCCAATCTTCAGGAGCGAAAGAAGGACGTACATGTACATGAATCCACGCTGGTTTCGAGAGTACGCATTGCGCAAATGTTCGTATTACGCGGCCGGTCTCGCGGATCGAGGGGCCGTGTTCATGTACATAGTTGGGCGCGTACGTCCTTTGTGGGTTCCCTAAATCTTGCCCCCGTGGTTCGCCACGGTCGCCCCCGCGCCTTGGCCCGGCGCGCCAGGCTGCTGCCGGCCGCCTGCTGCCCATTGTAGAATTCTTCAGCGTCTGAGCGTCCCTCCTTGGTCGGCCTCCTCCCTCCCTCCTTGCACGCCGGCCCATTCGCTAATTGGGGCCCTACCTAGCTGTTACCCTGGTGCGGATTTCGCCGCCTCGCCGCTTACGAATAAAAGTGTTTCGTATTGTTTTTGACAGGGATGTCGGGGCGGAGGGCCCTCATGGTGTCCTCGTTGTTCCCGGTTGGCTGCCGGTCGCCTGGGGGAGGGGGTGTATACTAATAGGGAGCAATGATAAACCCCCTCCGAACGTGAAGAGGGATGGGAAATGAAATGCCCTCAACCACTCTCGCCCTAAAGGGCTGGTAGGATTGTGAAATTGAGCGAACTTGTTGTGCAGAATTTCCCCCAGCCAGCTCGGCCTCCCAGGGCCTGTGGCCTCCCATGGCTCTGACCCCGATCGACCCCACGGTTTCTCCGCACAGGTGCTTCCAATTTCCGATGACGACGACGACGATGACGATGACGATGACGATGGCGATGACGATGATGATGCTGCTGCTGATGATGATGATGATGATGACGATGATGATGATGGTGGTGGTTGTGGTGGTGATGGTGATGGTGATGGTGGTGGTGATGGTGATGGTGATGGTGATGAGTATGATGATGCTGATGATAATGATGACGATGTTGGTGGTGACGCTGTTGACGACGATAAGGATGATGACGATGACGATGGCGATGACGATCACGGTGCTGATGACGATGACGACGTTGATGTTGTTGATAATGTTGATATTGATGGCAATGGTGATGACAATGGTGATGATGGCGATGACAAGGATCATGTTGGTGAGTATGGTGATGATTGTTGCGGTGATGATAGAAATGATGATGATGATGATGAGGATGAGGATGAGGATGAGGATGAGGATGAGGATGAGGATGAGGATGAGGATGAGGATGAGGATGAGGATGAGGATGAGGATGGTGATGGTGATGATGTTGATGCTGATGCTGATGCTGATGCTGATGCTGATGATGGTGTTTGTAATGGTAATGGTGATGATACTGGTGCTGATCATGATGACGATGACATGGATGATGGTTGTGCTAGTGATGATAATGGTGTTGATGGTGACGAGGGTGACGATTGTGTTGGGGATGGTGGTTGTGGTGATGTTGATAATGATGATGATGCTGATGATGCTGGGGGGCCTCTTGGGCCGTCGTTGGCGATCGGAGGCCCGCAAGGGCGGAAACGTCAACTTGCTCAATATTGAGGTGATGCATGCAATGTGGCCTCTGGGGGACATTTGGGCTGTCTTGGGTCATCTTGGGGGCATCTTGGTGGCCACTTGGGACTGTCCTGAAGACCTTTCTTGGAAGTTCTGCTACTCGTTGGCCAGACCTTGCGGGGACTTGCCTGGTGTACTGTTCGTCCAGAGATTTCTCCAGGAGCCGCCACGCGCGCGCGCGGAGTACAAAATATACATACTTGTCACCGGACACTCTAGCACACTTTTGGCCCACAGGGCTGTCAAATTTACGCTCCAGAAGCCACTCGGATGATTAGAGGAGACCGCACACGGAGGGGAAGGCAGCACATAACGCTTGTCTTCGGGACGGCACTGGGCACGAGCAAGACGTGCCTTGTTGTCATCTCTTGTGAGCGGCCAGTCGAAGTTTGGTTTCGTTCTCTGCTGCGTTTTCGACGTATCTGGCTCAAGCAATAAACGTCTACTCATCGGACCTATCCTACCAAAGCTTGCCCTCTGGCGTGCCGACTTGCGCTCCTTTCGCGCTCGCGATGATTTCCCAGAAGGCGACTGCCCGAGCGCGCCTGCCGATCGTGCTCCTCGCCCACGGCGACGTCGGCGCGACCGCCGCAGTGCAGGTCGACACTCAGGGATGCGCGGATGGCACCGTGCTTTCTGCAGCTCGGCACGAGCGCTATGATGGACGACCTTACCGGCGCAGACTCAGACTCCCTCAAGGCTATGCAGGTGTCCTCGACGTCGGCGGAGTGGTACGCTTTCGGCGCTAACACAGGTTGCCTTGATGCCGGCGGGCGATGGTACAGAAGGTACGTCCTCGTTTCTCAGAATCTTGCGTCGTGCAAGAGCTTGGCGGATGCGCGGGCCTCCAGTGCACGCGGATTTCATTATTTACCAGCTTACTCTCACTGCCACCTTCTCGTAGACAAGGATGTGGTGCTCACCGAGGTCGGTTCGCACATGCACAGTCGCCTGCGCCGGATTTCGGGCATTAAGCCATCGCACGTAAGCCGTATCATGCACAATTCTAATTTCTATAACGATGTTGCGCTCAGTTGGGCGACATACTGGCGCGCAGGAAGCTGAAACTCATGGAACAAATTGCCCGGATGCCAGGGAGAAGCCCCGTGCGCAGGTGTATTTTCCAGCCCGGTACTTTCGAGCTCGTGCAGGTTTGGGCTCGCCAGAGGGGTCGGCCCCACAACACGTGGAAGTTTCAGGTGTACGACCTTGCTTGCCAGACGGCGGGCGGCGAGAAAGCCTTGCGCGCATTGTGGAATCGAGGGCTGAAAGTGAATTTTGATGTGCGTATTTTTTGATTGTGATTTTCATGGGTGATTTTAAGGAGAAGTTGCGAAAATGTCCCCCCGCATTTTGGAGAGTGGGTATGCATCACGAACTGTGTAGCCCTTCCTTGTTCATGGAGCCGGCGACGCCAGAGGCTTCTCATCGCCGGTCGCTGTTGTTTCACCCCACTTATGCCAATGCACCTCTGACGTGCACGCTGTTTTTTGCTCTATCTCTCTCTCTCTCTCCCTCCCCCTCTCTCTCTATCTCTCTCTCTCTCTCTCTCTTTCTCTCTCTCTCTCTCTCTCTCTCTCTCTCTCTCCCAAACCAGCAACACTGCCATGGGAGTGCCGCCAACACGAACCATGCATCGCCACAGGCAGACCTGCCAAATGGCGGAGGCGTCGGAGTTTGGCTGTAATCGCGAGATGAAGCTTTGCAAGCCGATGCCGCGACGTCAATAGCAGCGGAGGACAGACAGCAGCAGAGGTATAGCAAATTGATGTATAAAACAGCCCCGAGCGAGCTCAACACACTGTACACCGCGGAGCCCAAACAAATGGAACGCAAGTGTAATGCAAGCTACTGAACAACACCTTCGCTTTGGGGAGCCTTGATGTTAAGAGCTTGTTACGTCGCCGCTCTCTGTTGTGAGCTCCTTATGGGGCCAAGAAGCGTGTGAGGGGTGTGCCGAAATGGGTGTTGCGGACGCATGTGGACGGTGGCATTGGGGCTTTGGGTGGAGCTCCCTATGGGGCCACGAGGCGTCTGAGGGGTACGCCGCAGTGGTCGTGGCGGACGCATGTGGACGGTGGCACTGGGGCCTTCGGCGGAGCTCCCTATGGGGCCACGAAGCGTGTGAGGGGTGTGCCGACATGGGTGTGGCGGACACGTGCGCACGGTGCCATTGGGGCGGGTGTGCCGTAGTGAGGGGGGTGACGGGAGGACGGACGAGCGGGAGGAGGAGGGGTAGAAGGAAGGACGGGAGAACGCGGGGCGTTGTCTGTTCAAAACGAGGATCCCACACCACAGGATGGCTGGGAAAAAACATCGCCTGGCGAAGGACCCAACCATATGCAGTTGTGACTGCCGCAGTCGTGAATATCGTCTTCGGTGGAGCTCCTTGTGGGAGGTGGGGGGGGCGCGAAACGTGCAATGGGAATGCAAAGTAGAATGGCGGCGGCACGCGGGCGCTGCCACGTTGGCCTTCGGTGGAGCACCCTATGGGGCCACGCAGCGTGTGAGGGGTGCGCCGAAATCGAGGTGGAGCTGCATGCGGACGCTGCCACTGGGGCCTTCGGTGGAGCACCCTATGGGGCCACGCAGCGTGTGAGAGGTGCGCCGAAATGGGGGTGGAACTGCATGCGGACTCTGCCACTGGGGCCTTCGGTGGAGCACCCTATGGGGCCACGCAGCGTGTGAGGGGTGCGCCGAAATGGGGGTGGAATTGCATGCGGACCCTGCTTCTGGGAGAGCACCCTATGGGGCCACGCAACGTCTGAGGGGTGCGCCGGAATAGAGGTGGAACTGCATGTGGACCTTGCCGTTGGGGCCTTTGGTGGAGCACCTTATGTGGCCACGCAACGTGTGAGGGGTGCGCCGAAATTGAGGTGGAACTGCATGCGGACCTTGCCACTAGGGCCTTCGGTGGAGCACCCTATGGGGCCACGCAGCGTGTGAGGGGTGCGCCGAAATGGGGGTGGAATTGCATGCGGGCCCTGCTTCTGGGACATTCGGTGGAGCACCCTATGCGGCCACGCAGCGTGTGAGGGGTGCGCCGGAATGGGGGTGAAACTGCATGCGGACCCCGCCACTGCGGCCTTCGGTGCACCCGATGGAGGGGCAGAGGAGCGAAGGACGCGGGGAGCATGAACATAAGAGTTAGAGAGAGAGACGGAAGGAGAAGAATGAGGAGTGATGGGCGCCACGATATCCGTGGACTGCTCGACCAAGGTGTCGACCGCCTTCAACTGGGACCCCCTGGAGCCCCCTGAGCCCTTTGGGTCCCCCCCCCCAAAAAAAATAATGAGGAGTGATGGGAATTGGCGTGGCGCATAGATCACGGCGCCAGGGCTCCGACAACGCCAGCCCATATCCGGAGGGAGAACGCCGCATGCGGCGACACCGCCACTAAGGCGAAGCGTGGCGTGCCGTAGTCCGTGTGGCGGACGCGCGTGGACGGTGGCATTGGGTGGTCCTGGAAAAGGTCGAGCCGGCATCAGCACCCCCTCGCACACTGAGTGCAGCATCTGCTCTCCCCACTACGAGCTCTCACAGGCAAGGAGTGCGCCCCCGGGGCCCACAGACTGCCCCTCCGAGGTCGCCTTCCTCTGCGGTGGGATTTCTTTGGCCACACCCCTCTGGATAGAGCCTTACCACCGGCTCCACTCCCCAGCGTCTCCAAGATTCCACCCTGCTTCGCACCAGGCGACACCCGCTTCAGCGCTGATCGGAAAGCAGCCAGATACCGATGCAACGCTACAAGCCCCATCGTCAGTACTACGAGGGCACGTGGTGGGACGACAATATCAGATCATATCTGGCGCCCAGCCGCCTTCAGGCGCACGCGAACGGCTTGAACTGCACCTGGCTAGGCGGCCCGTGCTGGACAGTGGCGACTGAGAGGGACGGCCACATCGTACCCGCAGGCTGCTCCCTCGCCGATAGCGTCCAGGCGGTGGCCCTGGTCAGGAACCCTTTCCGACCCCCGCCCGTGCACAAGCTCCCCCCCAGCGTTCCTCGGTTCGCGGTCTCGGCACTCCTTACGGCATCGGTGGCAGGGAACCTGGGCGACTTCTTGCTGACCCCTACGTGCCTCCACATTCCCAAGCTGGCCAACACCACTATCCCTCCCACCCGTATTGACGACGACAGGTTCGGGTTTATGTCCATCGAGACCAAGCGCTACACGGCGACGTGCGACAGTTGGCCCCCCAACGCCCCCCCTCTGACCTGGGAGACAGGCGCGCCTGCACTCGGCTGCTTTGTATGAAAAGCGGACGCGGGGTTTGGGGCAGCAGACGTTGGGGGTCTTCCAGCGTGGACAGATCGGCCTGCGGCCTGGACGAGCCGTAAGTGGAACGCCACCTGGATGTGCCGCCCATGCCTCGTCCACGCGCGGGGCGTCCGCCCCAGTGCAGTTGACCAGCTCCTCGACCGGAATTCACAGTTTATCCACGCCTCCGTCCATGCCGACAAGCCAAGGACAGCGCCGCTCGCTCCCGGCGAGTACTCATTAACCGACGAGTTCCCACCCAGCCCGGCCCCCGTCGCCAGTACTGCTCCGCTCAGCCGAGTCGAAGGCGCTTCCATCGGTGCTGCCCTAGAGGCAGACGCACCACCGACCACGCCCAATGAAGCCAACGAGGTGCTCCGCCTACTTCCTGAGGCGAATCTACCGCGAAGGCCTGGGCTGAGGAACGCCGAGCTCGACTTCCTGGAAGCCGAAGAGGAGGACGGAGCCGACGACCCTGACACAAGACTCATCGAGGTCCGGATAGTTGCGTTCATGCGCGACCTGCACCCGCTCCTGGACGATCGTTGGCGGGGCTACACCGACGCCGAGGGGGAAAGCGCGGTGCACCCCGACGACACCGGGAATTGGAAACCACTTCCCCTCTGGCCCTTCCTGAAGCTGGTCCACAGAGAACGGGCGCCGCCCTCCCACCTCCCCAAGGGCACCCGCCGGCAGGGTAAACGACTAGCCGCCGCACGGGCGGCGGCAAGGTCTGCGTGCTATCCGCGGACCCCAACATGTTGGACAGCTGGCTCCACCACATCAAAAATTGGCCCCCGCGCGGCCCGCCCCCCCTGCGGCGCGCCGCGGAAACGCTCGTTGCCTTCCTGGCACAGGTCAGTTCTGACAAGCTCACCGATGGGCCCCTGCTGCAGCTTGCGCAGGATATCCCCATGCGGGACGCCCTAGAGCTGCGCAAGCAGATTACCCTCTCCGCCAACAGGAGAAACAGCAAGGGCGAGGGACGGAGCAACTCGCGCGGTCAACACCACGAGGCAGCCTAACCCCCATGCCGAGTTCCATCGCTTCCGCTCCCGCACTCCTGACCTGGGCTGCGACGGGGGCGCGGGGCGCCCCCCCGCCGCCTCTCCGCGCAATTTTACCAGCCCACCGCGCCACCGCCGGGACACTGAATCCCTGGACTGCGCCCGCGCGGGGGGCGCCAGCCCGGGAGTTCCCCCCGGCGCGAGCGACGGCGGAATCGCGGGGCGCGCGGGCGACGCCCAGGAGACCCCCGACGCGGCCCCTCGGAGCGCCCCGCTGGCGACGCCCAGGGGGCGCAAAGGGGCTCCTGTCGCGCCCCCCCTTCGTCGAGCCTTGAGCCGGCGGTGGTCGCCCACTCCTCGGGCAGCCCCGAGCAAGAAGACAGGTCGCGCACCCCCGCCTCGCCCGCCGAGCCCCGCCCCCCCCGCACTCGCCGGGGGCGGAGCGCGCCGCGCCCCCCCGGCACGCCCAGGGCCCGCCCGCCCGCGGGCGCGAGAAGCAGACGCAACTGGAATGGGGGCCGACGCGAGCGCCGCCCGCGCTGGCGCGGCGAGGCTGGCCGCAGCAGCCTTTGCGGCAGCCGCTGGGCGCAATGGTCAGGGTGGGCCAGCTGGGGAACCGAAGAGCGCTGGGGCCGACCCGCTCGGACACGCGCCTCCGAGGACGACCCCTGGCCTTCCTATGCCAACGCCGAGGCCAACGATATTCCAAATCAGCGCAACTCCAGGGGCTTCCAGGACGACGGGAACGACCTTCGCGGCCCCGTGACCCACCAGAGCGTCTACAGCACCCCCCCATCGACAGAGTCCCCCTCCAGCCGCGCGTCGGGGAGGTCCCCGCAGAGATCGTGAAAATACCAAAAGGGAGCTGGGTGCCTCTGTTAACGGCCTCTGGCACCAGTGGACGACCGAATGCCTCCCAAACGAAGGCAGGGTCTGCGCCGCCCCGCCGCTCCAGCAGCCTGCGTCACGCACGCGTTTCCTCAACGAGTGGGCCCGCTACAGGCACGACGTCTTCACGATGACTAAAGAGCTGGGGCTCGGAGTTCAATGGGAGACAGCGCGCGCGCATCCACGCGAGGGCCAGACTCACGGAGAACCCCGACAAGGGCAAAGGGAAAGGATTGCGCGGAGGGAGCGTCGCCAAGCGCTGCAGGACTCCGCGCCCCGAGGGCGCCCCGAACACTCGCCCGGTCGGGGCTCTCCTCTAGGCCAGGCCGCCCGCAGCGACGCATCCTGGGCCCGGCGGGCACCGCCCATGCCCGAGGGCGGCCCGCCGCCGCGCGCGTCACTCTGGCGTGCTAATACCACCTCGGACGTACCAGGTTGGGGCTCACGGCTCGCCCCAGGCACTAGACCCCCTCCCGGGGGCACCTTGCGGCCCCTCTCCCCCTGGATGACTGCCGGCCCCCCGGCTCGCTTTAGGCGGCCGGGCTCCTTTCGCTGCCAGCGCCATTGCGGCCTCACTTTGCAGCTCCCCGCTGCCCCCACTTTGCACGGGCTCCTCGGCGGCGCGCGGCACTCCCCACCCGCCCCCTGGGCAGGCGCCCCCCAGGCGCCCCCCCGACGCCCCCGCCAGTCGCCCGCCCCCTTCCTCGGACTGGGCCAACAGTCCGTGGCCACTTCATCCCGCTCTTGGCCTTTGACGGCATTCGGCCCCCCCCCGTTTGCCGCCCCACGTGCAGGTCACCAGTGCGTCTCAGTCGAAGGCATTCATTTCCCACCTTCCTGCGGCTGTTAGCTGCACCCCGCAAGAACACCGGGCGGTCTTCTGCTGCGCAAACGCGAACCATGAGGACCTCTTTGTTTCAGGCGACGGCATCAGCCAACGTCCTTCGGCTGTTCACTGCACCCCAACCCTGGTTTCACAAGGTTGGATCCTCTCCCTGCGCTCTGCGGCCGCCAGCTTCACCCCCGCTGGTCATCGGCCCGGCCGGGGTCCCACATGTCTCGCGCGAGGGCTACCTCCCCCCCCTTTGCAGCTATCTGCTGCTCCCGACCAGAGAACCATGTGATCTTGGGCAACCGCGCAGGCTCTTCGGCAGCACCTTCCAATTTCCCCTTGGGCTGGTGCCCTCTGGGCCCCGCCTCGACCGCCATCTGCCCCAGCCGTCTGCCCTCCCTGCGTGCTGGGCTGACAGTCTCTCTGGCCACTCCCCCCGCTCCTGGCCGCGGACGGCACGCGGCTACCCCCGCGTCTGCCGCTCCCAGGCAGATCACCTGCATGTCTTTGGCGCAACGTATTCCCACATTCCTGCGGCTGTTAGTTGCGCCCCACCAGAGCACTGGGCGTCCGCTTACGGGCCAGCGCGAAGCCTGAGGACTTCTAGGCTGATCTTGCATGACTCATTCAGAAACATCCCCCCACCTTCCTGCGGTTGTTAGCTGCACCCTACCAGAGCACCGGGCGTCCTCATACGGCGCCAGCGCGAAACACGAAGGCTTCTTTGTCTCAGGAGGTGACATCATCCAGTGTTCCGCAGGTGTTAACTGCACTGCAGCTCTGGTTTCTCCAGGCTGGACCTCCCCCATCACTCCGCGGCCGCCAGCTCCACCACCGCTTGTTGTCGGCCCAGCTCCGGCCCCGTATGTCTCAGGCGAGGCTTCCCCTTCCCACCTTTTTGCGGCTGTCCGCTGCTCCCTACCGGGGAAATTGGCGGTTCCCCGTTCCTTCGTCCATGCGGCTGTTGGTTGCGCCCTACTTGTGCGCCAGCATGTCTCAGGCGGGGCCCCCCCATCCCACCGCGGCTGTCTGCTGATTTCCTGCAGGGCTGCAGCCTGTCGCGATTGTTACCTCTCCTTTTTTCTGCGGCTGTCAGCTGCACCCCAGCCAGGCATCGGCATGTCTCAGGCGAAGCGCACCGCTTCGGAAGGGCTCTTCCGAGCCCGGCGGCGGTTGGCCGCCCCCCCCCCCCGACCGCCCCAGCAGGCGCGGACGCACCCCCCGGTCCGCCCCTGCTAGTCGCGCACTGGCTGGGCGCCCAGGTGGAGTTTCTTCCAATTTCCCACGGCCGTCAGCCCCCCCCCCCCCCCCCCAATGAACCACTGGTTGCAGGCGACGCTGCCCCCCCATCGCCCTGAGGCGGGTAGCCCAGCGGGCCCGGGCTGATCCTCGACGGCGCTGGCGGGCGCATCCAAGTTGCGACTTCAACTACTTCCCCTCGGGGTCTGTCGAGTCTTGGCAACCGTCTGCTGTCTCTCGCGGTCGGGCCCCCTCCCTCTCGCCCCCCCCCCCCGGGGCTCGAGGAAGGTGATGGCATCTGCATCTCGGCCGCGCTGGCCCTGGGGGTGGCCCGACGGATGCGTCTGCGATGGCCCCGCGTTATTGCCCGCCTCCGCTGCCGGGGTACCACTCCGTTGTCTCCTCGCCCTTCGCGGCGCCGCATCCGAGTGGATCGATTGGGCACGTCGCGAGTTACGACAAGTACATGCTGTTCGGCAAGGCGCGGCCGTGCGCTACTTGGTCTGAGCCCGAGTTGCGGCTTGGCCCTCTGGTCCCGGTCTTGCATCCCCCCCCGCTCTCGTCGCCTCGCGCTTCCCTCGTTGTCTCTCTCTGCCTTGCTCCCGCTTGCGCAATGTAGGCCGCAGCTTGCGCGTTGCGGTTTTCTGGCGGCATTCGGCGCTTCCGCTGCGCTTGCGATCAAACAAAAGCACACACCCATCCAGAGACGATGCCCAGAAGAGTTGCGTCGATCAGGGAAGTGGGCAGCGCGCAGGAAGGGCCTCTCGTGGAACGCACTTGGGACACTCTTGGGCGCTTTTGGGACCCCCTCGGGGCTCTCTCGGGCCTCTCTCGGGGCATTCAGGTCATATTGGAGTCACATTGAGGCCTTGGAAGGCAATCGGAGTGAGCAGAAGGGCCAAAAGCCTCTCGAATGCCTCTCAGAGTCTCCTCGGATGTCTCTTGGAAGCTCGTTGGAGGGAGGCCTCTTGGAGCGCCTTGGGGGCTTCTTGGTGGTCCCAGGGGCCTCTTGGAACGTCTTGGGTGCCTCGGGGAGCCTCTTGGTGTCCTCTTGGACGCCTCTTGGGGCCTCCTGGGCGCCTTTATTGGGGCCCTCTTGAAGCGCTCTTGGGAGCCCTGGGAGCGGTCTTGGGGCCATCTTGGAGGAGATTGATCATCAAACAGGATGGACACTCGAATTGCATTCCCCCCTCGGGAGCCTCGAACATCGCCTCTTGGGCCCCTCTTCGGTCGCTTTTGGAGCGTTTTTGGGGCGTTCTTGGGGCCGTCTTCGGGCTCTCCTGGGCCTCTCTTGAGGCCCTCATGGGTCTTCGTAGATGTGTCTTGAAGCTTCGGAAGGCCACCAGACGCGAAAAGGCGATACGGCACAATTCACTGCTGTTCCTTAGGTCCGTGGCCATTCGGAGCCAGCTTGGGGCGGTCTTGGGGCAAATTGGGGCATGTTCGGAGCCATGTTGAGCCATCTCGGGTTGTCCTGGGCCAAATTGGAAGTCGTTCTGGGTTTTTGAAGCCCCCCTAGAGCCATATCGGGCCGTCTTGGACGTTCCAACAAACCGCGACCCCACCCCTCCAGACCCCGGGAGGGGGTAACGGGGAGGGGTCAATACAGATAGCAAGCCGCCTAGCTCACCCCCACCCGCCCTCCCAACAACACCTACGTAACAATCGAACCTGAGCATGTTCAGCGGCCGCTTTTGGGTGGACGGATATTGGGAACGAAATCCGACCCCACGTGCGCGACGCTGGGGCGGAGTGCGCCACGCGTGCCAGGCGCGCCACGCGCGCCAGGCACCCCTGGGGCCCGAGCGTGCCAGGCACGCCTGGTGCGCCAGATGCGCCACGTTCCCCGCATGTGCCAGGTGCGCCGCGTACTCCGTCCGCGCCGAAAACGCCACGTTCAGGGCACGCGCAGAGTGTGCCAGGTGCTCCTGCGCACGTGACAGCACACATCGGGAAAATGTCGGCCCCCACCATCCACGACGAAAACGAATACCCATCGCTGTGTCTGGTGGGCCTGCGCACGGCACGTCGTACGCCACCCATTGACAGTGATTGCGGGGCGGCCGCGCATGATCCAGATTTAGCCGCGAGGTGTATTTCAAATGGTTTGTGCCAGGGGTGTTGCTGACACCGCCGCCGTCCCGATCGAAGAATAATACAGTGTCCGCGGGCCACACGAACATGATTCCAGACTTTGCTCCGTAGTGTACTTTGCTTTGCTTGTTGGCAGGGATGCTGAAGGGGCCGCATCGGGTTGGCCGCGCATGCTCCAAATGTGGAGGCCGAGTGTGTTGTGTATTGGTGTTTTTGTCTGACCGGGATGGTGGGCAGGGGCTATCATGGTGTCCTAATTGTTCCTGGTTGGCTGCAGGTCGCCTGGGGGACGGGGTGCGTACTAATAGGGAACAGTGATAAACCCCTCTCCGAACGGGAAGAGGGGTGGGACATGAAATGCCCTAAACCACTCACGCCCTAAAGGGCTGTCAGGACTGTGAAATTGAGCAAACTTGTGGTGCAGAATTTCCCCCAGCCAGCTTCAGCGGTGGAAAGGGGGGGGACCTCCCATGGCCTGTGGCCTCCCATGGCTGTGACCCCGCACAGGTGTATCAATTTTCCGATGACGGCGACGACAATGGTGATGATAATGATAAGAATGATGATGGTGATGATATGATGATGATGATGATGATGATGATGATGATGATGATGATGATGATGATGATGATGATGATGTTGATAATGATGTTGGTCGTGGTGATGTTGACGATGGTGAGGATGATGACGATGATGATGATGATGTTGATGATGATGATGATGATGATGATGCTGATGCTGAGTATGATGATGATGATGATGATGATGATGATGATGATGATGATGATGATGGTGATGGTGATGGTGATGGTGATGGTGATGGTAATGGTAATGGTAATGGTAATGGTAATGGTAATGGTAATGGTAATGGTAATGGTGATGATAATTCTGATGATGACGATGACAAGGATGATGGTGGTGTTGGTGCTGATGATGGTGCTGAAAGTGATGATAGTGGTGGTGAATGAAATGATGGGATGCTGGTGATGTGTTCCTTCGTCAGCGTGCGGGTCCGAACGATCAGAGTGGATTCTCAGAGGCCGAGGCGAGCTTCGCATAAGAACTTGTTCAGCGCCAGATAGTATTTGGCTTACTTCTTCCAGGTGATGCGTCTAAGGAACATTAGCAGCATTTCGAACACGGCAGTTTTCGAACGCCGCAGTTCTGGACACGGCCCACGGGCCGCCCTTGAGTCGAGTCTTTTTGTGCATCGTCAATTCTGTCTCTTTGCGTAGATCGCCCGAGACCCGGACGATCATCCAGCGCGGTGTGCGGTCTGCCGGCCGTCCTCTTCGGACCTACGTCCGGCGGCTGGTGGACGCCCCCCGCGCAGGCCGAAGCAGTCTCGGTGCAAGCTTCGACTTTTGCCACGGACGTGCCACAAAAAAAAAAAAAAATGATGGGATGCTGGTGATGATGCTGATGATGATGTTGATAATGGTAATGGTGATGATAATGGCGCTGATGACGATGACAATAGTGATGGTGGTGCTAGTGATGATAATGGTAGTGATGGTGACGATGGTCACGATGGTGATGGTGAAGGTGGTGGTCTTGATGGTGCTGCTGCTGCTGATGATGATGATGATGATGATGGTGATGATGGTGGTGATGGTGATGATGATTATGCTGGGGGCTTCGTGGGCCGTGTTTGGCGATCGGAAGCCCGAACGGGCGGAAACGCCCAACTTGCTCTACATTGAGGGAATGCAGAATGCATGCAATGTGGTCTCTAGGGACCTTGGGGCTGTCTTGGGCCATCTTGGGGTCATCTTGGGGGCCACTTTGGACTGTCTTGGGACGCTCTTCAGCGTCCTCAATATCTTCCTCGGGAGTTCAGGTACTCGGTGGTCGGACCTTGCCAGGACTTGCTTGGTGTACGTTTCGTCCAGAGTTTCCTCCAGGAGCCGCCACGCGCGCGCGCGGAGTACATACTATACATACCTGTGACCAGAGACTCCAGCACACCGTTGGCCCACATGGCTGGCGAAGTCAACGCTTCCGAAGCCACTTGGATGACGAGAGGAGACCGCACACGGGTGGGAAGGCGGCACATAACTCCGTTTCTTCTGGGACGGCACTGGATTCGAGCAACACGCGGCTTGTTATCATCTCCATTGGTCGGTCAGTCGAAGTTTGGTTTGTTCTCTGCTGCGGTTTCGACGTATCTGGTTCAAGCGAGAAACGTCTGTTTACCGCAATCGGCTATTTGCCTGTGTGCTCGTACAATCTAAAGGCTGCCGCCTCTGCCGCCGACCCCAGAGAAGTTCAGGGAGGCTAATTTGCTCAGTGCGTTTGGCTGACCGCGTTTGCTTTTCCGTATGCGTGTTTCCGATAAGTCGGACGGGCATCGGCGTCCCGGGGCCGCATGTTCGAAATTTACGCCCGGGTTCCTCCTCTGGGCCCCCTCATCCGCCGTCCTGTGGCCCTCTTCGGCCGTTTTTTTTTGGCCGCTCTGGAGTCGTCCTGGGTCGTGTAGGTTAGGTGCAATCGCCCTGGTTTGTATTAGCTTCTGCGAATCGACGGGGCTCCCATGATTGGACTTGGCTGTGTGTGTGTGCGTGTGTGTGTGTGTGCCCGTGCGCGTTCGGAGTAAGGTGGACGGGGGTGCAGTTTGAATGTGTGTGTGCGTGGAAGTGTGTGTGTGTGTGTGTGTTTGTGTGTGTGTGTGCGCGTGTGTGTGTGTGTGTGTGCGTGTGTGTGTGTGTGTGTGTGTATGTGTGTGTGCTGTGTGTGTGTGCGTGCCCGTGCGTGTCCGGAGTAGGGAGGAGGGGGTGCATCTTGAATGTGTGTGTCTGTGTGTGTGTGCGCCCGTGCGGGTTCGGAGTAGGGAGGAGGGGGTGCATTTGGATGTGTGCGTGGTGGTGTATGTGTGTGCCCGTGCGCCTTCGGAGGAGGCAGGAGGTGGTGCATTTTGAATGTGTGTGTGTGTGTTGGTGGTGGTGGTGGTGATGTGTGTGCGTGCCCGTGCGCGTTTGGAGTAGGGAGGAGGGTGTGCATCTTGAGTGTGTGTGTGTGGTGGTGTGTGTGTGTGTATGTGCGTGAGTGTGTGTGTGTGTGTGTGTGTGTGTGTGTGTGTGTGTGTGTGTGTGTGTGTGTGTGTGGGGGGGTGCTTGTGTGTGTGTGCCCGTGCGCTTTTGAAGTAAGGAGGGCGGGGGTGCATTCTGAAAGTGTGTTTTGTGCGTGGAGGTGTGCGTGTGTGTGTGCGCGCGTGTGTGTGTGTGTGTGTGCGTGTGTGTGTGTGTGTGTGCGTGCCCGTGCGTGTCCCGAGTAGGGAGGAGGTGGTGCATCTTGAATGTGTGCGTGTGTGCGTGTGTGCGCCCGTGCGGGTTCGGAGTAGGGAGGAGGGGGTGCATTTTGGATGCGTGTGTGTGGTGGTGTAGTGTGTGCCTGTGCGTTTTCTGAGGAGGGAGGAGGTGGTGCATTTCGAATGTGTGTGTGTGCGTGGCGGTGGTGGTGGTGGTTGTGTGTGTGTGTGCCCGCGCGGAGGAGCAGGGAGGAGGGGGTGCATCTTGAATGTGTGTGTGTGTGGTGATGTGTGCGTGTGTGTGTGTCTGTGTGTGTGCGTGTGTGTGTGTGACCTCTTGAACTACTCCAGGCTCCGTAGCCGACAAGTTGGACGGCGCGAGTTCACTGGAAGTGCGTTGATATCCAATCGGTCTTGCGATGGACCCTGGGGGCTTCCTGGGGGCTTCCATCGGCCTCTTCGGGGCCTCTTGGGGCTTCCTGGGGGCTTCTTGGGCCGAGGGCTCGACGTGTTGTTTCGTGCTCCCCCTCTGGAGCCCTTTTTGGGGCGTTCTTGGGGCCCTCTTGGGCCGTATTGGAGGCCTATGGGGCTGTCTTGGAGCCCTCTTGGGCCGTCTTGGGGCTCTCTTGGGGGCCTCTTGGGCTCTCTTGGGGCGATCTTGGGGGCCTCTTGGGCCGTCTTGGGGCGTCGGGAAGCCGAAAGGTGGAAACGCCAAAAATTTTCCCAAACCGAAGGAAAAGCAATGAATTTTCCCTGTCGGGGCCTTCTTGGGTGTGCTCGGGGAGGCCTCTTGGGGCGTGAGGGGGTCATTTTCGGCGTCTTTGAGCGATCTTGTAGCATGTCGGACCCCTCGTGGGTAGTCTCGGGGGCCTTTTGGGGGCGTCTTGGCCCTTCTTGGGGCTCTCGGGGACGTCTTGGAGCCTTGGTGGTGCGCTCCTGGAACGCTCTGGGGGAGTCGCCCGGGGATCAGCCGGGAATCTCCTGGGGTATTTTTCGTCCGGGGACCCCAAGGGGCCGCCCCGCGCGCGCGAAGAAGAAATACTGTAAAGCAGTTACCGGAGATCTTAGCACGCTTGTGGCCCGTTGGGCCGGCGAATTCGCGCTTCGAGCTTCGCGGTCCTCCCTCCTCCTCCCCCTCCCCCTCATCCTCCTCCTCTCCCCCTTGGGGGGCGGCGCGAGAGCGCGAAGTTATTTGCGTTTCGCGCTTCGCGTTTCGCGCAGCGCGCAGCGCGAACATAGGAGCCCGTCGGAAACCCTACCTGACAGTTCACGGGCATCTTAAGACGCCCACATCGTGTAGGCACACGGGAAGGAACGCGCTTGTGCTCACGTTAGCTGTCGATAGTTGCGTTCAACAGCGTCACATGCGCAGGGGTGCGCGTGGCAGTAGAGAGCCCAAACAGTATGCGCCCCCACATATCTTTGCCCCTTCGTAGAAAACAACTTCCGGCGAGGTGGAGGAGGGTGAGGAGGAGGAGGAGGTGGAGCAGGAAAAGGAGAAGGAGGAGGAGGAGGAGTGGGTGGAAGGAAATGACGCGGATGATGATGATGATGATGATGATGATGATGATGATGATGATGATGATGATGATGATGATGATGATGATGATGATGATGATGATGATGATGATGATGATGATGATGATGATGATGATGATGGTGGTGGTGGTGGTGGTGGTGGTGGTGTGGGGGGTGGTGGGTGGTGGTGGTGGTGATGATGATGATGATGATGATGATGAGGATGAGGATGAGGATGAGGATGATGATGATGATGATGATGATGATGATGATGATGATGATGATGATGATGATGATGAGGAGGAGGAGGAGGGGAGGAGGAGGAGGAGGAGGAGGGGGGGAGGAGGTGGAAGGAAATGACGCGGATGATGATGATGATGATGATGATGATGAGATGAGGAGGAGAGGAGGAGGAGGAGGAGGAGGAGGAGGAGGGGAGGAGGAGGAGGAGGAGGAGGAGGAGGAGGAGGAGGAGGAGGAGGAGGAGGAGGAGGAGGAGGAGGAGGAGGAGGAGGAGGGAGGAGGAGGAGGAGGAGGAGGAGGAGGAGGAGGAGGACGACGACGACGACGACGACGACGACGACGACGACGACGACGACGACGACGACGACGACGACGACGGCGGCGGCGGCGGCGACGGCGGCGGCGACGGCGACGGCGACGGCGACGGCGACGGCGACGGCGACGGGCAGGATAGTTGCTTTCCCTCCGGCCTCGCGGAGACTTGGGCGTGGCGGTAGGGGACCGTTCAGGCTCTCGTGGATCCGCCTGGGGGCCGTCAGGGTACGTACCCCCCCGCCCCCCCCGCGCGGGCAGGGCAGAATCGGACGAATAGTTGCTGTCCTTCCGGCCTCGGGGCAGAGTCGGACGAATACTTGCTGTCCTTCCGGCCTCGGGGCTGTCCCTCCGGGCCGGTCGCCTCGCCTCCGGCCACATCTCTGCTTGAAAATGTTGCTGTCGCTTAGGCGCCGGCCACATCCTTCATTGAACATGTCGTTCTCGCCTTGGCGCCGGCCACATCTCTAGGGATCTAGGGGGGGCCTCGCAGGGCCCACTGGTTTTATTTTCTTTAGGTTTTCGGCCCGAGCCGCCAGACCTCTCTGGGGATCTAGGGGGGCCTCCCAGGGCCCAATGGTTTTATTCTCTTTAAGCCTTCGGCCCGAGCCGCCAGACCTCTCTGGGGATCTAGGGGGGCCTCCCAGGGCCCAACGGTTTTATTTTCTTTAAGCCTTCGGCCCAAGTCGCCAGTCGTCGTCGTCGTCGTCGTCGTCGTCGTCGTCGTCCGTAGCCATTTTGGCTCAAGTGGCAATTTCGGGCAACCCCCGCCTCGAGGGCAGAGGCGGCCGCGCGCGATCGCAGTCCTGGAGAACGCCCCTGGACAGGGACTGCAGCATTGTGAATTTATTCCACACACACTCAAGCATTTTGCTGAGTATTGTAATCACCTTCCCAGAAGGTCTGTTCTTGTGCTGCCATGGCGGACATGGCGGGGATCACCGAGCTCCTCCGCAAGATGAACGAAAGCCAGACGGCACAACATCGTGAGCTGCTCGAGAAGGTTACTGCGACGGAGGCCTCAGTGCAGGCGCTGCAAGGCCTACAACCACAGGTCGCGGCGCTCGAGGACTCTGTGTCGGTGCTGGACAAAAAAGTGGATGCGAAGTGCGCCGAGTGCATGGAGGCTGTAAAGGCATTACAGACACAATATTCTTCAAGGCCTGCATCGTCTGCGAGCTCTGCCCGCAGCTGGTCGACAGGTGCCAAAAGACGTCGTGGAGAAAGCTCGCAGGCCTCAACTATAGCTATGGAGACGAGTGGTGGACCGACGGACTTTCAGAATATATGCCGCAGGTGGATCGGGACGTTCCCGAGAAAGGTGCTGGATGTGACACGCGAACAAGTATGGAGTGAGATTTTAGTCCAGCTACCACCGTCGCTGCCTGCTGCTGATGCATCGCCACACTTCCAACGATCGTCTCAGAGTTTCAGTGTGATTTGGTCGACAGAAGAACAGGCTCGTGACTTTTCAACGTGGTTCGGCATGAACTGTGTAACCTGGAAGGACCCACGCTGTGGTACAGTGACACAGCTCCGCTGCCGTGGCGACCTCCCTCACGAAATACGGATGCGACAACGACACCTAGGACAGGCATGGATGCCACTGATGAAGCTACTCCGTGCACATCGTGACTGGACCCCTCGGTGCAAGCTGGGATGCTCTGGATTCTCGAATGCGATCACGGTGACGACGGACAAGGACGTGTGGGACCTCATACGCGTGGACTCGGACGGCCATGCGGAGTGGGTCCAGGACGAGTGTGAGGACTGGGGCATCACGGCTGACTTAGTGAAGCCGATCATTGACATGCTCAACCTGCTCTGACAGGTTCCTGAAGTGAATGAGGACTGCCGCTCTTTTTCTGTTCCCCCCCTCGCACTCGCCGTCGAGTGTCTTCCCTCTGCCTCCTCCTGTCTCCTGGGTTCCTAGCAGTCGTTTCAGCATTGGGTCTTGGAATTCAGCGACTCTTTTCGGTGCCGAGAGTGGGGGCCACAGGCACCAAAGCCAGACCTTTAACACATTTTTGAGGCTTGCAGAAAAATTCGATGTTCTGCTAATTCAAGAATCTCACGGACACCTTGGGGACTTAGATACTCTCTCTCGCCTCCTCCCTCACCACAAATGCTTTGGTTCCTTCTGCGTTGATATGATCTCTGGGGGCGTCCTTATCTGCATCCACGAGCGTCTTCATATGCAGTTCGACCAGGTCATTCCGATGAATGTTGTTAGTGGCAGATGTCTAACAGTTGATCTCCATGGGCCTCGAGGTGCTCTTCAGCTCTGTTCTCTTCACCTTCCCCCTAACGACTCGATGACTGGTAAGAAAGAATTCCTATCGTGTGTTTCGCGCTCTTTCGACCCTCGACATATGACCGTAATCATAGGCGGTGATTGAAACTTTTGTGCGATGGGTGAGGCCCGTCAACATGTCGATCCAGCTCTGGATCGCACGCCACGTTGCTCGCTTGCCACGGAGTTTGGCTATCTGTTCTCTCGCTTTACTGAGTTTGGACAGGAGAACCATACACATTGCATGCAACGTAATGGAAAACTTGTCAGCACTGCTCGTATTGACAGAATATACACATCTCTCCCATCCTCCATCATCTTGGACCTCTCCCCGGCTGCTGGCGTCGAATGGCAGCCCGCTGAGCTTCGCGATGTTAGTGATCATGTTCCTGTCTATGCTATCCTCGCTGTGCAGTCTCCCAGCTCTTGCGCAGTCATTCCCAAGTGGGTATGCCGTCAGCCTGGATTCACTTGGAAGGTAGAAAAGCTGATCGATGAGATGGGAGTCTCCGAAGATCCAGCTATTGCAGTTTCTGAGGTTAAATCGATAATGCATTTAGCGGCGTCGGACATTAAGAATGAATCGTGCTCGGCTAGCTCGAAAACAATCGGTCATAACATATCGTGGTGTATGATGTATGATCGTGCTCGTCGTCGGAATGATGTGGATAAACAACGTTTAGCTGTTCGCCGCTTTCCCAAGCTGATGGATTTCGTTGACGATGATGCGAATATAGTGAACCCTGATGCGTTTTACGCATACTTGGCAGAGATGAGTCGTCTCGAACTTGAATGCGATCGGCAGGAGCTTTTAAATGATAAGGAGCTTCCCCAACAGGCTAGGACCTCGGGTCTTGCAAAAATTGAACGTCTGTCTCGCGCGTGGGCCCCCCGTCACAAGCAAGTGCTGCTGCAGGGAATTTTGGACCCAAGCGGTAACACCCACACCGACCCCCAAGTTTGTGCTAACCTGCTGCAGGACCACTGAGCGAAAGTTGCCCAACCTTTTCGTCCCTGCCAGGACAGTATGCGTTCTCTGCGTACTTGGATCCAAGCGGCTCCTCAGGACGTTATGTGGACAGTCGACGAAGATCTTTTTGCTAAGAATTTAGATAGGACTCGGGATTCTGCCCCAGGATTGGACGGTATTCCGCACTCTGGTTGGAGGTTTGGTGGGCCGAAGGCGAGGGGTATTCTGTATGCGCATTATCGTCGCATCATTGACGCGGGGCAGATTCCCGATGAATGTAATGATGCTTTCCTGGCCTTTCTTCCCAAGGGAGCGCTGGAGGCAGAGCCGTCTCGCGCGCCTGAGCATGCTCGACCACTTGCCTTAGGGAACACGGATTGTAAGCTCATTTGCAGTGCACTCGCACAGCCGCTGAATATTGTTGCCCGCCGTACTGTCGACAGTGAACAACGTGGTTTCGTTGGAGGGCGTTCTCTGGTGGATAATGTACTAGCTCTGGATTGGAGATGCACCCAATATGCTGCTTATGAAAACGCACCCCTCCCCTGGTATGGCTTTTTATGATATCAAGCAAGCCTTCCCCAGTATCTCACATGATTGGATTATATATGTCCTGAATGAAATGGGCATCCCTGATTGGTATTGCAGTATCGTGAAAAACCTGTACGATAACACGTACATGCACGTACGCTTTTAGGGGCGCATTTATGGCAAGTTCAAGGTTGAGCGTGGCATTAAACAAGAGTGTCCTCTCTCTGGTCTCCTGTTTGCTCTCGGTCTTGATCCCTGGTTCAGGCAGATACGGCATAGTCTTGAGATTGTCCGCGCTCATCCTTGCGCCTATGCTGACGATCTCGGCATTGTTGCATTTGATCTTGGTGCTGCGCACTCTGTCATGGTACACGAGTTCGTGCTGCTCGCCAAGTGCACGGGCCCGTTCCTTCACCCCTCGAAGTGCCAGTTTGCATTGCCGCACGACCGTGCGGAAGCCGCCTTCCGCAAGGACTGCAGGGAAAACGAATCCGCCTTAGAGCCTCCACAATCGGTCGTTCTGGGCTTTACCTTGGGGTCTTCCTGGGTCTTGAGGGTGCTGCTTTGAGTTGGCAAGGCCCGTATCGGGCCCTCCTCCGTCGTGCCAGATATGTTAAAAGCCTCTGTTTAGGCCTTGCAGGAAATATTCACATGTATAACGTCTACTGTCAGCCCGTTCTTCAACACGTCGCCCAGTTTTATCCGATTACTGATCATGTTCGAGTTGCTGAACGTGAGGCTCTCCAGCAACTCCCAGTGGCACCGAGATTCTCGTTTTCTAGTGCGATTCTTTGTGACCTGAAGCGCTTTGGCATAACCTGCGAAGCTCGTGCAGTGGAGCCCTCTGCTCGTGCCGCTCTGTTCCGCGCTGCTCTGCGCTCTGATGAATTTGCCCGAGGTCGTGTATATCTGGAAGAGTTTACTCGACATGATGATTGTGAATTATTCTATATGAGATACCCCACATGTCGGAGCTCTTCTTTCATACAAGTACGTACCAACTTCGAGCCCCTTATCGACATTCCCGAGATCCCCACGGAGCTCACCAATGGCCTCCAGAGGAAAATTGTGCGATCCCTGACCCGTCTCTTCTACCCCCTCCCCTCTGTTCGCTCTTTTGGTGCACGTCTGAACTACTGGTGCCCCCTCTCCCCACAGCAATGCGATGAAACGATGACTAGGCTTTGTAGAATCGGTCAGAAACTCGGTTCCTGTGTTGCTAGCTCAGCGTTAAAAACGCTGTGCAATGCTTGGGCCACTTCCCGTCGATTCCGTGCTGGCCGTGCTGGATGTAGATTTGGTTGCTACGCCGTTGGAGGGGACGATATCCTCCATTATTTTGTGTGTCCGAATCTGATCCCCCGTGTCCGTGAGTGCCTTCCAAGCCTTCCCCCGTGCTGGGGATTGGATCCTATTCCCTCTTTTGTCCTTGCGCTCCCCCCTCTCATCGAGTCTGACAGCCTGCTCAGTGTCGGTCTCGCTATTGATGCCGTGCATGCCGCTTTTAACGCCCAGAGAACGTCTGGGGCAATCGGCCCCAGGTCTGCCCGCCTCTCACTTCCTGCCCGTCTGAGGGCAAACGCAATCAGATGCTCTGTGGCTCGTTCGTTAGTTCGAGGTCTTCGAGGTGCTGGGATGGACGAGTAGTGGACGGACTTTCCTGCCCTCTTCTCGCCCTCTTGCCCGCTTGCCCTCGTCGCGTTCTTCCAAGCCGAGTCATGTGTCGTCGTCGTCGTCGGCGTCGGCGTCGGCGTCGGCGTCGGCGTCGGCGTCGGCGTCGGCGTCGTCGTCGTCGTCGTCGTGTGCCTCGCGTGGACCCTTTGGGAGCCTCTGGGGGCCCCGTCGTCGGAGTCGGAGTCGGAGTCGGAGTCGGAGTAGTCGGAGTCGTCGTCGTCGTCGTCGTCGTGGGCCTTTGGAAGCCTCTGGGGGCCTCTGGGGGCCTCGTCGTCGTCGTCGTCCTGGGCCTCTGGGCCGCATGTCCAGGATTTGTTGCGGGTTTGCGTGCGCGTTTTTGCGGGCTTGCGCGCGCGTTGGGGGCTTCCGTTGTGGCCCGGGGGCGTTTTCCCTGGATCGGTTTGCGCATTGGGCGGCGCTGGCTTGCGCGGATCAGGGCTCCTAAAGAATAGCAGCGGCGCCCCCCCCATCCAATCTTTGGAGGGGTTCGCCTCCCACAGATTGTTCAACTGCGTTCGCTGGCAGTGCCCCCGTTGAAAAATTTAGTTTGGGGATGTCTGGGGAGGGTGGAGGAGCCCCCTCGCCATATCATCTCTCGGGAGGGGTTCGCCCCCCACAGATTTTTCAATCGAGTTCGTTGGCAGCGCCCCGGTTGAAAAATGCAATTTGGGGATGGCTGGGGAAGGCGGGGGAGCACTTCCGCAATGTAATCTTTAGGGAGAAATTCGTTCCCACAGATTTTTCAAACCCCAGCCTTCCTCAATTTCCCCGAGCTACATTTTTACACCGGGGTGTTGCCAGCGGACGCAGTCGAGAAACCTTTCGGAAGGGCTTTCCATAGTCGCCCAACCCATCCCATCCCGCTTTAACGCTCCAGTCCTGTCTACCACCCCCCGCAATCACCGAGCTACATTTTTCTCTCGGGGCGTTGTCAGCGTACGCAGTTCAACAATCTTTCAGGCTGCATGTCGCCATCGAAGGCCGCGTGTTGTCAGACATTTGGCTCGAGCTTGCTTTGCTGTAGCCGTTCGTTTCATCAACTGGCTCCTGCTCGTTATATGTCTTGGACGAGCGCCGGAGTGGTCGGTCTCGCAGTGAGGACGACTGCAGATGGCGGCGAGGCCTTTCGCATTCACAACAACTCAGAGTACGTCCCTTTAACATTCCATTCGAGGAAAGATGCCATGGAACACATGAAGAGTCTTGGCATGGATATCAAGGCGACGCACGACCCAGAGGCCGAGATTGGTCTCTTCCGCGCGCTCTGGCCCTTATTCGACAACTGGTTGCCGACCGATTATTTAAGTCATCGGGCCTGTGTTCAAAACCGCAAGACATCTTTCATTCAGCAAATTCTTGTGGTTTATGGCATTTATGTGCGTGGCAAAGAATACGAGTTCCGGAAATACTTGCTGGATTGGGTGTGTTCGCTCAATTCTCAAGACAGGTTCAAGCTTTTGCAAGTCACATCGCCTCGCGAGCACGAGAAATGCTATGCTTGCCAGCTCGTGTACACTGGACTTCGCAAGACATGCTTGAAAATGAGGCCCGTCGACCGTGCATGGGCGAATACCAATTTGAACGTCAAGGTATCCCACCACTCAGGGTGGTTATCTTTGTGCCATGGTTTGCACTTGCTTGAAAAGTCGCCGTCGGGATTCGATGACGGCGATCCTAAAGTCAAGTATCGTATCCGGCCTCAGGACGAACAGTTTGACGCAGCCTTGCGAGTAATACACAAGGCACACACAATCTTGAGCATGTTTGATGTCTGTCGCAGTATCAGTCAGTGGAAGGCGGCGACAACTGCCATCAACGAGGCCATGAATGCGCTGATAGAGAACTTCGGGGCGATGCAGGACAAAACAAGCTATCGTTTTTTTGTGGAACGCTCGTGCAGCCTTAGAAGGCGCGCGTATGAGCGCCAACGTGGTGGCCTTCGACGTTCCGGAGTCGTACGCGGTCGCTGCTTTTGAAGAGTGTTTTCCGGACAGGAACTGCTATATATCCAGGTGGGGCAAGTACTTGGGGGAGACGCGCGTCAAGCAGGTAGCCGAAAAGGTTGGTTACAAGGGACCACTGCATTTATTCACTATGTACGCATGCTTGCTTATGGACTCCCGCCTTCGTGCATACCCAGTTGCTGAGTATAGGAAGCGGCACGTGGGGAGAGCTATCACCAAAGAGCGCGCCAATAGAAAGTGGAGGAACCAAGCCAATCACGAAGGCCACCCCGCGGTGATATGCCAGCGTGCCATGGATGCTTGTAAATCAGCGCTGCGAGGTGCCCCGGTGGAAAGAACTACATTATAATCACCCCGCAGATTTTCAACCGCGTTCGCTGGCAGCGCCCCAGTTGGAACATGTAATACGGGGATGGCTGGTGAGGGTGGGGCCCCCCCCCCGCCATATAATTTCTTGGGGGGGATTCGCCGCCCACAGTTTTTCAACCGCGTTCGCGGGCCGCGCCCCGGTTGAAAAATGTGGTTTGGGGATGGCTGGGAAGGGTGGGGGAGATCCCCCCGCCGTGTCATTTCTTGGGGGAGACTCGCCCCCACAAGTTTTTTAACCGCGTTCGCTGGCAGCTCCCCGGTTGAAGAAACATCTCATATGGGGACTGCTGGGGAGGGTGAGGAGGGCCCTCGCCATATAATCTCTTGGGAGGGGTCCCCCCGCCACAGATTTTTCAACCGCGGTCGCTTGCAGCGCCCCGGATGAAAAATGTAATTTGGCGATGGCTGGGGAGAGTGGGGGAGTTGTCCTGTCATATAATCTCTTCGGAGGGGTTCGCCCCCACCCCGCAGATTTTTCAACCACGTTCGCTGGCAGCGCCCCGGTTGAAACATGTAATTGGAGGATGGCTGGGGAGAGTGGGGGAGCCCCCCCGCCATATAATCTCTTGGGAGGGGTTCGCCCCCCCACAGATTTTTCAACCGCCACCTCCGCCTGGCCAGGGAGGCGGCGTGCGCCGAGGCACTGGTCCCCACAATTTTTTTTTCGAATTTTCGTCGAGCGTCGATCTTCGGAGGTTCCCCCTCGATCTCGGCCCCCGGGTGCCGTCTTCGGACCCTGGGGCCATCAGACAAAGACCCGGGATGAAGAAACTACACCCAGGGAGTCTCATCCCTTCCCTCCAGGGTGCCCTAGGTTTCTTGGACTTAGATAACTCTGCAGTGGAAAAGGCGACGTCTTTATACAAAAAAGTCATTGGACATCCTGGGGTGTCAGGGCTGGGTTTCTTGTGGAAGGTTCCTTGTGGCCGAGGTTCAACGGTGGGCGTGAAGGGGCGGGCGGGGGCGCAGAGATGCCGTGTCGCATTCTTGCTGGTTGTGCCCCTGTGGTCTTTTTTCATGTGGCACACCGGTAGGTGCCCAGGGGGTTGGGGTTGGGGGGCAAGCGGACCGGTCGGCCACCATTGCGCACAAGCACGGCGGGTTCGCGCCGCGTCGACGCGGCGGCGACCCCAGCGCGGGACTGCGCGCCGACCCCGAAGGGGGACGACGACGGCGACGGCGACGGCGACGACGAAAAACATTCCGACATTGGGGCTCTCTTGCGCCTCGTGCGGGCCTCTCGGCGGCTTCTTGGGCGCCTCTTGGGGCCTCTTGGGGGCCTCTTGGAGCGGCACGCTCCAAATGTCAATTGGGGTTCCCCCTCTCGGGAGCCTCTTGGGGTACTCTTGGGGCCCTGTTCGCCGTCTTGGGGGGGCCTCTTGAGCGATCTTAAGGCCGTCTTGGGCAATTTCGGGACCGTCTTGGGCCGTTTTCGGGCGCTTTCGGCAGCCTCTTGGACCGTCTTGGGGCGGTGCTGGCGGCTTCCTGGGCCGTGTTTGAGCGTCGGAAGCACGAAAAGGCGAGGACGCGAACAACACGGAACAACTCATTGAGAATCGCAGATTTTCTTTTCATGGGGCCCTTTTGGGACTCCGCTTGGAGCCCTCAGGGGGCATCTGGGGGGCTTCTGAGGCTGTCTTGAGGTTGTCTTGGGCTGATATTGCGATGGCACCGACGAAACTCAAGCTCACGCGGTCCTCTTGCGCCGTTGTCGGGAAGCGGAGTGGGCCCCTTGTGGGAAGAGATTTCGGTGGATGAGCGTAATTCGAGCGCACTGGAAGATGTGGGGGGTCGGCCAATTGAGAGGGCCTGGAGGCTGGCGGCGCCGACCCTGTTCGCCAGCAGGAGGGGCAGATTAGCGACGCAAAAACACGAAGTCGTGTGCTCAGAAATTGGCGCGTAAGCTGCCCGCGTCAGGTCGCGCGTAAACGTCCTCGTTTCCAAGGTGGTGTGACGCACTGGCGGCCGGCGTAAGCCGCCGCGTAAGGTCGCCACGCCATCTCGCGTAAGACCCAGCTTTGATCGCCGGCCCAGACCTGCTCGAGGTACGGGCCTCAGGTCCGGGCCCCAGGTCCAGACCCCAGGTCCGGACCAGGTCCGGACCTCAGGTCCGGGCCCCAGGTCTGGACCGCAGGTCCAGACTACAGGTCCGGGCCCCAGGTCCGGACCTCAGGTCTGGACATCAGGTCCGCGGGCCCCTAAATCCAGACCTCAGGTCCGGACCTCAGGCCCGGACCTCAGGTCCGGGCCCCATGGTCCGGGCCCCAGGTCCGGGCCCCAGGTCCGGACCGGACCTGGCCTTCCTTCAAAAAGTCCCCCCCCTCCTCCTGCCCCGTTGCGCGCGCCGCCATGGAGGAGGAGGAGGAGGAGGAGGAGGAGGAGGAGGAGAGGAGGAGGAGGAGGAGGAGGGAGGAGGAGGAGGAGTAGAAGGATGAGAGGAGGAGGGGAGGAGGAGGAGGAGGAGAGGAGGAGGAGAGGGGGGAGGGGAGGAGGAGGGGAGGAGGAGGAGGAGGAGGAGGAGGAGGAGGAGGAGGAGGAGGAGGAGGAGGAGACGCTGGCCAGCGGCCGCGTGTACCCCAACTCCGCTGGGTTCCCCAGGAACCCACGAAAGTGCCGACAGTTGCGCAGTTGGCAGCTCCCCCCGCAGGGAGCCGCGAGGTCCCGACGCGATCCGCGTTTACCCCAACTCCGCTGGGCCTCCCAGGAGCCCACGAAAGTGCCGACAGTTGCGCAAGATCGCAGGAGGCGACAGATGCGCATATCGCAGCCTCCCAGAGGGCGCCGCGAGGAGGAGGTAGGAGGCAGGAGGGAGGTGGGCGGGAAGGCGGGGCGACCGGAGTGCTCTATTCAAAACGAGTACCCAACCAAGGGAGGGGTGGGAAACATCTTACTGTCATTTTACTTATTCCGTTAGACTGAGACTTGCACCACAGCGAGTTTTGGATCTAAGGTTGTCTTTTTTGATGGTTGATCTGTGCAGAAGACATGGTCAGGTGGGGAGTTTGGCTGGATCGGCACATATGTTAAATAATAACGCAGGTGTCCTACCTTGAATTCGATGAGAACAGAAATATCATGTGGATCAAAAGGGGAAATGCTTGCTTGATGTTGATTGTCAGTACGTATGCAAACTGTGAAAACATGGCCTATCGATCATTTAGGTATGAGAAGTGTTCAGCTAGAGGTGCCAGAAAAGTTACCACATGGATAACTCACTTGTCGAAGCCAAGCGTCCATAGCTCACTTCTGAATCACCTGGCCTCCCTTGCCCTTGACCTTTTCACGGTCGCTTTCGAACAGCTGGATTTCGTTACCAGGTAGCTAGCTCTGTTGCCAGAGGAGGCTTCAGAGTCTTCCCAACCCCCTCACTTCCTCACCCCCTGATCTCCGGAACCCTTGATCTCACCATCCCTTCAGCTCTCAGTTTCCTCGCCTTCAGCAGTTCATTTCTCGGTCGCGCGCGCGGGTTTTCC
This sequence comes from Prorocentrum cordatum, assembly GCA_963575745.1. NCBI lineage: Eukaryota > Dinophyceae > Prorocentrales > Prorocentraceae > Prorocentrum > Prorocentrum cordatum. The sequence goes on along the minus strand of CAUYUJ010018093.1, from coordinate 208,603 downwards.
GTGAGTCGCCCTTAACACAGTGGAAATTAATATAAAAATCCGGAGGCCCCGGCTGTGTGCAAAGGTGCAAGCCGCGGGCGACTCTGTCTTGCAGCTCTTTTGATAGTTGCTCTTCCAGCGCGCGACGACACACGTCTCCTCTCTCTCCTCATCCCCTTTCTCTGCTTCCCTCCCTGTCCTTACTACCTGCTTCTCCCCCACCCTGGCTCGTCCCACCTCCAGCGGGGTTCGCGAGGTAACCAGACTTAGTGCAAGTTTGCGCGCGAGAGCTCCAGGGAGGGATTTCCAAGCTGATTCCACGACATCGGAGTGCATCGAACAGCTCGGCGAACATGGCCAGGGCACTGGGGAGCGATGCGGGAGTCTGTTTCGAAATACGACCGAAGATTTCCAGGAAGCGGAGCCATCCAGGCAAAACGCTCTCGTGGGAGCCTTGGCGGCGTCTTGCAGAAGCTTCTCCTGCTCGCCCCTGCGCCTGGTCCACCCTCCCCTCCTCCACCTCGCCTCCGTCACCTCCGTGCCACAATCCCTATTCCCTGCCCTGGCTCCTGCGTCTGGCCCTGCTCTTCTTCTGGCACCGGGGGCCCTCGGGCGGCGGCAGCTCGGCGGAAGAAAATCAGTGAAGGCGCGCGGACGCAAGCCCGCTCCAGAGGAGACACTCGCACTCTCCAGCCTCGAGTCCCTGGGACATTCGGCAGCGTGGGCTCGTGCTAGCGACTCTTGGGACGCACCTCTGCGGGGGCTCTCCGCTGGGACAAGCCCAAGAGGCTCCCGCCCTCTGTTGGGCGGGCGGCCCTATAGGTCTCTCACGTCCGGCAGCCAGCCACGGAGGCCAGCAGGCCTGCACCGTCGACCGCCCCTTGTTCAGATCACCGCGAGCTCCAGACCGCGCCCTCGCCGGACCGAGGTTGTGCCGCATGTCAACCTGGGTCAGCAGGGGGCCACATGCGAACCCTACCCCTGCCCCCTTCAGAAATCGTGGGGGGCAGGGGCAGGGTTCGCATGTGAGCCCCCTGGTCAGGCCACGAGGTTTTCTGGCAGCCTCTCCAGGGGTCCTGGGGCGGCAAACGCTCGGCCCGAGAAGGCCGTCCAAGGGTTTCAGCGCATCTCGATGCAGCGCTGGTCTGCAAGCTGCCCGCTCCGTGAGGGAAGGTCGCTCTCCATTTCGCCTTGGCTCCCCGCCCGCTGGCTGGGCACGCCGCTCCCGCGGAGGAGGAGGGGGAGGGAGGAGGGGGAGGAGGAGGAGGAGGAGGAGGAGGAGGAGGAGGAGGAGGAGGAGGAGGAGGAGGAGGAGGAGGGAGGAGGGAGGAGGAGGGCCCCGCGTTCCCTCGGACCCGGTGGCCAGCCAGGGAAGCCGGCAGGCCAACCAGCCTCATCGGCTTTCCTGGACCACCCGAAAGTCCGAACCGCGTGCAGTTGAAACCGAGGCTGCACCGAATTCTGGCCGGAGTCGCCCCGCGGGTTTCCTGGCAGATTCTCCACGGGTCCTGCTGGGGCGGAGCACGTTCGCCGTGGGAACGCCGTTCAGGGCTCTTCAACAAATTCTAGACGCTTCGCGTATCCCAGTGTTTGGCTGCGTTCCAACCTCAGTTGATTAAACTTGCATGCGCTCGCTCATGGGCCTGGTTCCTGGCAGCTGCAGCCCGCGCCCCCTCGCGCTGACCGGCCCGCTTAGGCAATTCGGCTCGCGCGTGCCCGCTCGACCCTATTCGCCGTCGGCGCTCTCGCCTGCGGTCGCGACAAAAAAGTATCCCCACCAGCCCATCCAGAAACGATGTCCAGGCGAGTTAAGGTGATCAGGGAAATGCGGCAGCAAAGAGGGGGACGGCCGAACCGTGCAAAGGAGTGAGGAGGAGAAGGGGTGCAACCTCGGTCCGCACGCCGCCCGCTCTGTAAGCCGAGGTCGCTCGCAATTTCGGCGTGGCTTCCAGCCCCGATTGCTCCACGGACCTTCCACGCCCCCCGCTCCGTCGGGGAGCGTGTCCTCTCCTTCTCCCGGGGCATTCTGGTCTGGGTCTTATCCTGGTCTGGGTCTTCCCCGGCAGGCCCGCAGGTCCAAACCTCCGCATTCTGGAGCCGTTCCAAGGTTGTTGTGGCACAGGTTCCCCGGTGGCTCCGCGTTCGGTGGCAGCGCCCCGGTTGAAAAATGTACTTCGTGGATGGCTGGTGAGAGTGGGGGAGCCCCCTCGCCATATAATCTCTTGGGAGAGGTTAGCCCCCCGCTGATTTTTCAACCGCGTTCGCTGGCAGCGCCCCGGTTGAAAAATGTACTTTGAGGATGACTGGGGAGGGTGGGGGAGCCCCCTCGCCATATAATCTCTTGGGAGAGGTTCGCCCACCACAGATTTTTCAACCGCGTTCGTTGGCAGCGCCGCGGTTGAAAAATATAATTTGGGGGTGGCTGGGGAGGGATAGGGAGCTTCCCCGCCATATAATATCTTGGGAGGGGTTCGCTCCCCACTTATTTTTCAACCGCGTTCGCTGGCAGCGCCCCGGTTGAAAAATGTACTTTTGGGGTTGGCTGAAGAGGATGGGGGAGTCTCCCCGCCATATAATCTCTTGAGGGGGGGTCGCCCCCCACAGATTTTTCAACCGCGTTCGCTGGCAGCGCCCAGTTGAAAAATATAATTTTGGGGTGCTGGGGAGGGTGGGGGAGTCTCCCCGGCATATAATCTCTTGAGAGGGGTTCGCCCCCCACGGTCTTTTCAACCGCGTTCGCTGGCAGCGCCCCGGTTGAAACATGTAATTTTGGGATGGCTTGGGAAGGGCAGGTATATTTGCCTCCAGCCGTCCAGCGGTGTATTTGCCTCCAGCCGTCCAGCGGTATACGTGCCCTCAGTCTTCTGGTGGTATATGTGCCCCATACCGCTAGTGGTATATTTGCCCCCAGCGTTCGTTTGGTGGTATATCTGCCCCCCCACACACACTTACACCCACACGCACTCACACACACTCGCACTCACACTCTCCCGCCTCGCCATCATCATGACTCACCCTCACTCATCATCACCATCACTCACTCACCCACTCATCATCATCATAAAACAATCATCATCACTCACTCATTCACCACCATCATTCACTCAGTCGCCACTTCGCCATCACTCACTCCCTTGCTTGACGATGGAGGAAGTATCACGCTGGAGCCTCGTCTGTGAGTGAATTGTGAGGACGTTTCAGGCGGGAGCCTCCCCCATGGGTCCCGCACTTCATGTTGGTCATCCGACCGGATCATCCTGAAATCTGTAACTGTCGTCATTTTTGGGCTCCGCAGGTTTGACTTTGGACGAAGTATCAAACGGGAGCCTCGTCCGCGAGTGAGTTGCGAGGACGTCTCAGGCGGGAGCTCTTCCCCATGGGTCCCGCACATCATGTTGGTAATTCGAGCGGGTCATCCTGAAACCTGTAACTGTCGTCACTTTGGGCTCCTCAGGCTTGAATCTCGAGGAAGTACGAAGCTGGAGTTGCGTCTGTGGTTGAATTGTGAGGAAGTCTCAGGCGGGAGCCTCCTCCCTATGGGTCCCGCACTTCATGTTGGCAATCCGAGCGGGGCACAGTCGCCGGTCTCGACGTGAGGCTTTGGAGTTCATGGGTCGCTGCTGTAATGGCTCGAGCAAACAAGCTCGCCTGTCGGGACGTCCTTCTTGCTCCGCGCACTTCTTAGGCCGCATGGCGGAGGTCCTCCCCGCTGGCGTGGATCCGCAGGTTGATTTCGCAGAGGATGGCGCCGTTGTAGTGCCAGCGCCCCCCCTGAACCCCGCATCGACTTTGGCGCCTCCGGTTGCCGCGCCTGGCGCGGAAGAGGCGCCCCCGACCGATGGCGTTGCCGAATCGGGGGCGGCGGAGTTGATGGCAGAAGTGGCGAGGCTTCGGGCCGAGAATGCGCAGCTGCAGCTCGCGGCAGGATCATCTCCAGGCGAGGCTGCGGACGCCCGCAGCGCGGCCCCGCTGCCTCGCGTGACCGTCGGTTCGGAGGTGGAGGCGAAGTACGGGCAGGAGTTCCACGACGCGGTGATCGTGGAGGTTGGCGAGAGCTACGTCACAGTGAAGTGGGCGTACGATCAGTCGGAGACGGAGGTTCCGATGGAAGGCGTCCGGCCGAGAGGTGGCGCGATGCTCGCAGGAGCTGGTGTCCGCGCGCCAGTGACGCCACCAGAGCTGCACAGGACATCGGGGGCCATTGGAGACGGCTCCGCGTCCGAGCAGAGGTGGTCAGATGAGCAGCGCTGGGGTCACGGGGACGCGTGGGAGTGGAAGGCCGTCGACGGCGCCGAGAGGGCCCATCACGGGTGGGAGCGCAGTCCCGGCTATTGGGCGAGCAGCGCTTCGTCGTCGGGCGGCTCCGGCGAGGTAGTGCCTTCGAGCCATGGACGCGCTGCTTCCTCGGGCTGGTCCGCGAACGTCCAGGGCGACACGGAGCGCGGCTGGGGCAATCCTGGGAGCGGCGCCGCGGCAGTCGGCGACAGTAGTGAGGCGGAGCACTGGGGAGAGTGGCGCGCTGCTTCTCAGGGCTGGGCGTGGAACGAGGGCGACAATGCGCAGTGGCAGGAGGGTTGGTCGTGGAAGCGGCGGCGCATGTCGCCGTCGGAGTCTGACCTCAGGAGTACATCGTCAGTGGCTTCGACACGCTTGTCGACAGCATGGCCGACGACGTGACGGGTGTGATGCTCATCGTCGGTGCGTGCAGTTGCGTGTCCCGCGCCCCGCGCTCGGGCGGCGACATGCTGCCTCTGTACAAGGCGTGGGTGGCAGACCCAAGGAGCCGCGTCCTTCCCCTCGTGTGCTGGGCCGCTGCAGCGAACCCCGGTCGCGACCAGATCCGCCCATGCGAGGGCCAGGTTGCGAGGGCTGGCCCGATGCGCGTAAACACGCGGGCTGTGGACCAGCCGTATTTGGAGGCGTTGCCAGGCTTCGCCGTGTCGCCAGCCCCAGACGGTCTCGAGCACCTGTTCTCGGACGTTGTGCCGGCGTCTTCAGAGTTCACCAATATGTCAGCAGCCCCCAGCAAAAGCAGGCACACCCTCGTCGGGTGGGCGCACTCCGTGTCGCCGTCTGTCGGGGCGGCGAATGGGAAGTCATGCGCCGACATAAAGCTGGCGGACGCGACGGGCGCCGTGCTCAACCTGCGCATGTGGACATCTGACCTGCCGTGGAAATGGACGTTTGTAGTCGTGTACAACGCCATCAAGGGGGATCGCGGGTCTTTGTCTCTCAACGAGGACAGCTGGGCTCTTCCCGCCTGGTGGTCGCGGCCGCAGGACTACCCGTCGAGGCTTCGACAAATCTCGTGGTGAGTCCGATTAGAGCAGGCGCAGGCCGTCCGTCATCCTTCCTGCTGCGCACCTTGCCCGGGGGAGTTGGGCGCAGTAGAGGATGGGCTGCCGGCAGCGACCATGGGGCGGATGAGAGGGGAGAGAGAGAGAGAGAGAGAGAGAGAGAGAGAGAGAGAGAGAGAGAGAGAGAGAGAGAGAGAGAGAGAAGAGAGAGAGAGAGAGAGAGAGAGAGAGAGAGAGAGAGAGAGAGAGAGAGAGAGAGAGAGAGAGAGAGAGAGAGAGAGAGAGAGAGAGAGAGAGAGAGAGAGAGAGAGAGAGAGAGAGAGAGAGAGAGAGAGAGACGAGATAGATCTGCGCGACACCGAGTGCGCCAGGAAGCTGTTGGCAGGAAGTTGTTGGCAGCCGACTTGCGGCGCCGACGCTTGAGGCACACGACTTCGCCCTGTCAATTTGCTTGTCTGCGCCTTTGTAATAGTAGTGTAATTCGTCCTCGGCATCAGGCGCCGTCACGGCATGTTATCGTGAGTTGCTGGCGGTGAGCTTTGGCCAGAGTCCGCGCTGAGGCATATGACCGCGCGTGGGTTTCTGGAAAGCGTCACCGACGCCGTCCGTCGTCGTCGTCGTCGTCGTCGTTCTCGTCTTTGTGCCCGTCGTCGCCGGCACAGTCGTCCACCTCGTATCCGGCGTCGGGATCGCACCGAATGAGCTCTGGGCTCTGTGCATACTCTTGTCGCAGCCCCTGTGCCGCGACCAGCCTGTCCCCGATGGTTTTTGAAGGCCCCTGACATGACACCGCCGGCTGGCGGCGCATCTTGGCGGGGCTGTGCAGCTGTGCGTGATTGCCACCGTGCTGAGGCATACGACCTCGTCGGAAACGCGTACACGGGCGCGGTGTTCAAAACGCGCGGGCCTGGCGAGGGAGCGGGCATCGTCGTCGTCGTCGTCGTGGTGGTCCTCGTTGGCGCTTCCCCTCTCGGAGATGACGCGGTGGGGTTTTCAGTTGTATAAGACAGTAATTTTTGGATGGCTTGGGAAGGGCAGGGAGCCCCCCCCGCCATATAATCTCTTGGGGAGACTTCGCCCGCCACAGATTTTTCAACCGCGTGCGCTGGCAGCGCCCCAGTTGAAATATATGATTTGGGGATGGCTGGGAAGGGTGGGGGAGCCCCCCCGCCGTATAATCCCTTGGGCAGGGTTCGCCCCCCGCAGATTTTTCAACCACGTTCGCTGGCAGCGCCCCGGTTGAAAAAAGTACTTTGGGGATGTCTGGGGAGGGTGGCGGGAGCTCCCCCGCCATAGAATCTCTGGGGAGGGGTTCGCGTCCCACAGATTTTTCAACTGCGTTCGCTGGCAGGGCCCCGGTTGAAAAATGTAGTTTGGGCATGGTTGGGGAGGGTGGGGGAGCCCCCCTCGCCATGCAATCTCTCGGGGGGGGTTCGCCCCCCACTGTTTGTTCAACAGCGCCCGCTGGCAACGCCCCGGTTGAAAAATGCAATTTGGGGATGGCTCGTGAGGGCGGGGGAGCACCTCCGCAATGTAATCTGTAGGGGGAAATTCGCCCCCACAGATGTTTCAAACCTCAGCCGTCCCCAATCTCCCCGAGCTATATTTTTACACCGGGGCGTTGCCAGCGGACGCAGTCGAGAAACCTTTCGGGAAGGCTTCCCATTGTCGCCCAACCCATCCCATCCCGCTTCAACGCTCCACTCCTGCCTACCTGAGGCCCTCCCACCGCCCAACACTCACCCCACGACGGCTGGCGCAAGCCTTATTGACGCTAAGCTCGGGCCACGATGGCCTCATGCGGCCCATTCCTTTGCTGGATGCCGTAGCGCTTTTTGCCCCCAGCCGTCTAGCGGCATATTTGCCCCCAGTGTTCGTTTGGTGGTATAGTTGCACCCAGCCGTCGAGAGGCATATTTGCCCCCAGGTGTCTAGTGGTATATTTGCCCCCAGCGTTCGTTTGGCGGTATATTTGCCTCCAGCCGTCCAGGGGTATACGTGCCCCCAGCCTTCTCTGGAATCCCCAGGAATCTCTGGGCTCCTGGCACAAACGATGACGTGAACCGCTTTGAACGCCGAGGACGGCCCAAGAGGCCACCAAGACCGCTCCAAAAGAGGCGGGCCTGACGGGCCGTCTAGGGAGCTCTGGAGCTTTTCGGCTCGAGTGCGCAGAGCTTCGGGCGTTCTCTCTCCTGGGCCCTTTTCGGCGAGCCGCATGACCTCCATCTGGGTGGCCTTGCAATCAGGTGTGCGGGCGCAGCTGGCGCCGGCGCCCGGGCTGTCCGCTCATTTCCAGGTCCCGGACGGCTGCATTGTGAAGAACACCTTCCTGGAGTGGGCGGAGGAACCAATCGTCTCCCCGAGGGCCCAGCGCCGCCCGTGGAGCTGCCCGCCAGAACCCCGAAGTGTGCGCCAGCTGACCGTGTCTTCCAGCGCGGACGAGGAGGCAGCGCCCCCCGTGCCTGTGCCAGGACCATTTTCTGGCGTTTGCGGATATGCCCCCCGCCCGGGGGGCTGCAAATTCGGGCAGAATTGCAGATTTCTGCACCAAGACACGCGCCGTCGCCCGAAGCGGGCGAGGAAACAGGTCTTCGTCTTGGGACGGTCGTGGGAGCGGTAGGATCGGAATTTTAAGACGTGTAGATACAGGTGACAGCACGGCAGGTGCATTGTCTGCGCCTTTGTAATAGTAGTGTAATTCGTCCTCGGCATCAGGCGCCGTCACGGCATGTTATACCGTGGGTTGCTGGCGGTGAGCTTTGTCCAGAGTCCGCGCTGAGGCATATGACCGCGCGTGGGTTTTTGGAAAGCGTCACCGACGCCGTCCGTCGTCGTCGTCGTCGTCGTTCTCGTCTTTGTCCCCGTCGTCGCCAGCACAGTCGCCCACCCCGTATCTGCCGTCGGGATCGCACCGAATGATCTCTGGGCTCTGTGCATACTCTTGTCGCAGCCCCTGTGCCTCGACCAGCCTGTCCTCGATGTGGTTCCTGAAGGCCCCTGACATGACACCGCCGGCTGGCGGCGCATCTTGGCGGGGCTGTACAGCTGTGCGTGATTGCCACCGTGCTGAGGCATACGACCTCGACGGAAACGCGTACACGGGCGTGGTTTTCAAAACGTGCGGGCCTGGCGAGGGAGCGAGTATCGTGATCGTCGTCGTCTTGGTGGTCCTCGTTGGTGCCCCCCCTCTCGGAGATGACGCGGTGGGGTTTTCAGTTGTATAAGACAGTCCGGTTAGGGGAATCTGTGTTTGTGGTGCTGCCAGGATATCCTGGGGGAGGGGAGTCTGTTCGCACGGTGTTTCGTGGGTCTTCAGTGTTTCCAGGGAAAGGGGAACATCGTGTAGCGTGCGTTGTAGTGATATACGGAAGTCCGATACGCCGACGTCGACGACCACGACGACGACGCGGACGACACTGACGACGACGGCGCCGGCGACGACGACGACGACGACGTTGATGATGGTGTTGTTGGCGGTGGTGATGGTGAATGCAGGGCGTGCTCGGATCTCGGACCGTCAGGCAAGATTGGTGTCACCCTCGCAGAAGTAACATCTCCCCTGGGCGTGGCCTCATCCCACGTCCCGTCTTTTTCCTCGAAGCGATGCCGTGCCAGATCGCGCGCTCCCCCTTTCGGTGGTGCCGTGCCCGTGCCACGTCGGCCCTGATCCCACTTGGGCCAGGCAGCCCAAGGTGGCCGGAGGGTGATAATGTCGTTTCAGAGCCCCTCAGAAATAATATCTCCATTAGGCGTGGCCTCATCCCACATTCCGTTCTTTTTCCCCGGAGCGGTCCCGTGCTATGTCGTGCGCTGCCCCTCTCGGTGCTGTGCCGTGCCGTGCCGCGTCTGCTCGGGGCCCTGTTGGGCTGGGCAGCCCCCGGGCTGCGGGAGGGGGGGTCATGTTACTTCAGAGCCCCTCAGAAATGACAACTCCATTGGGCGTGGCCTCATCCCACATCCCGCTCTGTTCCCCCGAAGCACTGCCGTGCCAGGTCGCGCGCTCCCTGTTTTTTTGCCGTGCCGTGCCCCTCTGTCCCGGATCTCTCTTGGGCTGGGTAGCACCTGGCCGACGGGGGGGGGGCCCTCTCTGGGGTCATTTCGATCTGGGTGTCTTTTGCAGTCTTTGGGAGTGGTTATGATTGGATCCCGGAGGCCGCGAAGATCCAATCAGACGGGCCCGGCGGGCCGTCTAGGGAGCTCTGGAGCTTTTCGGCTCGAGTGCGCAACGCTCCGGGCGCGTCTCTCCTGGGCCCTCGTCGGCGAGCCGCATGACCTCCATCCGAGTGACCTTGCCCACAGGTTTGCGGGCGCAGGCAAGCGCGCGTCGGAGTGCGTACATGTTCCTGGAGAACTTGCTGCTCAACGACCCCACGCCAGAGCGCGCGGCGGCCGACGCCGCGCAGAAAGTGGTGCCTGAGGGGGAGCGCCTTTACGTGCTGCTCACCGACGCTGCGGCGGCGGACGCGTGTCGCCGCACCGTTGCGGCCATTGGAGGGGAGGTGGAAGTGCTGACCACGGAGGACCACAACAGGAGGGTTGCCCATGACACGTCGTGCAAAAAGGTGATGGAGGCCAAGGAACAGAACATGGCGACGGCGGCCCAAGCGGTGCAGTTCGGGACCGAAGTTGCTCGGTTGGCGGCCAATGGGCAGGCCAAGCTCGCGCAGCGTCTCGCCAGCATCGCAGCGAAGTCGACTGCAGTGACGAGCTCAGGTTTATCGACCTCGGGCATGAAGAAGCGGAAGCGGGAGGCCGTAGACGAGGACGATTAGAGAGGTGTTCCAGCTCCGCCACCCCCAGGGAAATATCGTAGCGTGAGTCGCATTCGGCCGTCGTGGATCTCGCCGGGTCGATCCGTTCGCCTCCACGCCCAGCGATTCACTTTCTCTCTCGGAGTTTCCCCGGGTCAGGTGCGCGCGTGAGACGCAATGAAGCAATCGTGCCCCACTGGGGCTAGCGGATTCTGAGTGAGCGCAGTGAGTTTCCGGTGCGCTTGGCCATTCTGAGGAGGAGGAGGGAGGTGGACGAAGAGAGGCAGGAGGCCCAGCTGCATTCGCGGACCTCTTCGTCCGGATTGTCGGCGCGGGATAGATCTCTGCGCTGAGGCGTACGTCTTCGTGTAGATGTGGGTGACAGCACGGCAGGTGCATTTGATGCGCCTTTGTAATAGTCGTGCGATTAGACCTCGGCATTTGGCGCCGTCACGGCATGTTATCGTGAGTTGCTCGCGACGAGCTTTGTCCAGGGCCCGCGCTGAGGCATATGACCGCGCGCGGGTTCTTGGAACGCGTTACCGACGCCGTCCGTCGTCGTCGTCGTCGTGCTCGTCTTTGTCCCCGTCGTCCCTGGCACAGTCGTCCACCTCGCATCCGTCGTCAGGATCGCACCGAATGAACTCTGTGAATGCTCTTCTCGCAACCCCTGTGCCGCGACCAGCCTGTCCTCGATTTGGTTCCTGATGGCCCCGGAAATGACGCCGTCGTCTGGCGGCGCATCTTGGCGGGGCCGCGCAGCTTTGCGTGATTGCCACCGTGCTGAGGCATGCGACCTCGACGGAAACGCCGACACGGGCGTCCGCCGGCAGTTGCCCGCTCATCATCTCCATCCCCATCAGCATCCCCATCCTCCTCATTATCGTCGCCCCCCATCTTTGCATAAATCGAGATTAAGATATGCACCTTGCATGGGAATCATCCCGGGAAGACCAGGGGATCCTCCAGCAGTTCTCATATGTTCCACTTATCATTCCCATCCCATCATTACCGCAATCATTCTCATCATGCTCACCCTCCATCCCTGCCTCAATCGAGTTCAAGAAATATACCCAACACGGGTGCGGCAACACGCCCCGAGCGATTTAGCAAGTCGTCGGGGTTCTGTGTGTAAAAATCCACAGCAGTCAGGAGGTACACGCGAGAGTGTCAGCTGGCTTCTGTCGACACGTCGTCGACGGAACCAGCGTCGAGCTGAAGGCATCTGTGGAGTCCGCAAACATGGAACATCAGACGTCGAGCCTCGAACATGATCCTCTTTCTCCTCTTCCCTCCCCTCCTTGCTATTCCTGCCGCTTCCCTGCTGGCTCCTGCCCGTCCTGCTCCTCGTCCTCCTCGTCCCGCCCCTCCTCTCGCACAGCTATCCGGGTCCTTTTTGGGGCCGTGGGGGGGGGGGGTCTCTTGGGTTGCCTTGGGAGTTCCTGGGTTGTCTGGGCGTGTTTTCGGGCCCCGTAGGGCGTCTCTCTGTCGGGGAGGGGGCAGGGGGGATGAACTGAAATACACGGAATATATCCGTCAAGCTCTGGGCGCGAGAGGAAGGTAAGAGTTGGGTTTCCACAAAATGAAGAGGAGGGCGGCGCGGTGACAATCATTGCAGGGTTGCGAGCATCAGCGACGCCGCGCGCTTCAGGCTCAAGCCTTGAGTGGCTGCAAACGGGCCCCTCGCCAAGGGTGGGGCAATCCCCGGCGGGATCTTCGTCGGTGTTGGCGGCGGTCTGGGCACATCAGCTCCCCAACGTGACGGGGAGGGGCTCAAGCCCTTCGGCGGGGTGGGCCTTCTGATATGCCCGGCAATCCAATGCTGGCACGGGCGGGCCGCGATGAAAGTTTTACCGGTTGTACTTCAACAGCCGCGGTGCTGACCGGCTGGCACTATTCTGCTTGGCGCCCTTCGGGGGTAAGTCCAGGTAGCAGCCGAGGGTTTACCGGTTTTTCCTCAAAACCGCGGGCCACTGGGGGCCGAATCCCATGTGGGCTGGGCCCACTGAGCATGTGCACTGACTCTTTGAGCGCATCGCGGAAGCAACGCTTTCAATTTTTGAGATTACCATTCCGGAGCGGTGGTTTTCGTTGTGGTTCTGTCGCCGGTCAGTGGCGCGGTGGGCCGTTTCGGCGCGGCGGGTCTCGTCGCGGTAACGTCCGCGGTCAGTGTTGCCGTAGAAGGGCGGAACGCTCGCAAATTGTGACATTGCCGTTTCGGCGTGGTGGCTGTCGTTGTGAGTATGCTGCCGGTCACTGACGCGGCGTCCTTTTTCGGCGCGGCGGTTCTCGTCGTGGTTATGTTGTCGGTTTGTGTTGTCGTAGAAGGTGCAAACGCTCGCCAATTGTGGCATTGTCTATTCGGCGCGGTGGTTCTCGGCGTGGTGATGCTGCCGGTCAGTGGCGCGGTGTCAGGCGTTCACGTCGCGGTGTCGTCGGTGTCCGCTGTCGTAGGGGTGGGCGTAATGTTCGCTGCCGCCGCCGTTTTTCTGGGAAAGCGCATCCAAAGCGCTGTTCTTCGAGAACTCTGGGCTGTGTTGGCGGACGTGTTTGTGGTAATGTTATATGCCGTGGTTTTTCGATTGGACCTGCTCGCGATCGCCGTGCTCGGCGTCGTAGGTTTGGCAAAGGGTGTAAATGGAGCGGCGCTTTGAACTGCCGTCGTCTCTCCGGCTCTGCGCGCCATGGACGTCATAGTGTCGCTAGGAAAGGAGGCAGCGCCTGTGATTGTCGGAGCCGCGCAGCGCGGACGTGTGATGCCCAGAAGCGAAGCACGTGCACGACGGTGATGAAATCACCAAGCCGGAACAATTCGGCAGGAAGGCAGACTGCACACGTCGTCGACGCTTCGTTCTTCGACGCGTTGCGCACGATCCTGTTTGTTGGGCTCGGGCATGTTTCGAATCCGTCTGGGTTGCGGCGTCTGGCGACATGGGCGTCAGCACGCGAAGCTCGCCGTGGGGGGCGCGCTCGCACAGCCCGCGCGCGTCGTTCGCTGGGCATTGGCCTGAACCGGAAATCAGGAATGCACCGCCGAAGAAGCCGCCCGGACATGGAGGGCGCGAAGGCTGTTGGCCATGGGATGTTGCGGGTGGCCGTCGCGTGGGCCATGTACGTGTCGCCTGTTTTGTGTACAGAAGTCCGCGTGTTGGCAGAGGACGTGGAGACTCTGGGGCGCTTTGAGAATAAGTGCGTCCAAATTGCAATAGCGAAGATGCGTCGAGGACGATGGCGAAGGGACGCTTTCAAAAGTTTTGAACGACGTTGCGCCAATCGCGTGGTTTCTGGGGAGAGCATGGGGGATCCAGATGCGAGAAAAATATGTTGGCCGCTGAAGCATGGTTACGTTGCCACCAGACGTACGTCTGGGTGTACGAGGCGGAAAGTGTGGCGCACTTCATGCAAAGGACTCCGCTCGCGAAATGGCCGCTGGGCGATGTAGAAGGGAGTTGTGTAGGCGCGGCCGTGTGGTTCTCGGACGGTCATCTGGTGCGCGTGGCTCAAGGATGGCGCGGCTTGGACGGTGAGGAAGGAACGCGCGGGAATGCTCCGTGGTTGCGGGTTGCTGCCGGCGGTCGCGGTGTTGCGGGGCAACACCGCACAAGAGGTTAACGCAAGCTTGGGCGGAGAGAGCCAGCGCACCCGCGTGGACGCGGTAATGCCCGCGCTTCCAGGTCTACGCAACCCCAAGTGGTATTGCTTCATGAACGCACCACTGCAAGCACTCTTCGCCCTCCCAAAAGCGCGACTGGCGTTGCGCACGTTGCGACGAGGCAGCCCCGCTGATCGGGCTGGATGGCTGTTTGCGGAGCGCCGCGGGGCACAGCAGAGGTCAGGCAGGGCGCCAGATTTCGACGCACTATTGGCACAGACGCTGTGGGAAATGCAGTGCAGTGTTGGGCGGAGGCCCATCCTACTGGACGCAATGCCGCGCGTTTTCTATGATCAGACTCAGGAAGACGCAGGGGATTTTTTGCAAGAGGTATTGAATGATAAGCGGGCGCCCGTTGTGAGTGAGCTGTTCCGGATGGAGAAAGTGGAGCGACTTGTGTGTATTCGGGAAGAGTGTGACGGTGCGACGGTGATCCAGGGGGACAGAGACTTGACGTGTTTGATGGTGCAGATACCACGGGGACACGGCGGTCGGGTGAGAACAGTGCAAGAGGCCGTGGACAGAAGCAGTGGCGGGGGGAGGATGGAAGCAGATCGCAGGTGGTCGTGTCCAACAGGATGCGGCTGTCGCGCAGCGAGAAAGGAGTGGCAGCTGACGCGGGCGCCGCAGTGTTTGTGGATCCAGATAGTCGCGCAGGAGTACGATGCAGCGTCCGAGAGAGTGATGAAGGTTCCGCATGATGTCGTGCCTAGTGAGGAGTTAGTCCTCTGTGGGGAGCAGTACGCGCTGCTGAGCTGCGTGTTCCACCACGGAGAAGGATTTCACACGGGGCACTATAACGCGTGCTGCCGGACATCGCATGGCGGCAGAGCGCGGTGGGAAATGCGTGACGACGGCGAAGTATGGCCGAGCGAGCCGCCGTCTGACGCGCGTGGATGGAAGACTGCTGCCGACTCGTCGGTGCACATACTGATGTACGCGCGCGAGGCGTCGGTGCCCGAGCCGGAGAGAGTGCGCGGGGCGGGGTCGGTTGCGGGTGGCGATGGTTTCAGGTCAGGGGCGGCCACGAGCGCAGCGCGTTCGGGCTCGTCAAGCGTTGGTGAGGCAGCGGCATTGAAACGCGGCGTGGTCGACCTGGAGGGACCTTCGTCGGCGACGTCGAAGGAGAAGCGTCCTGCGGAGCTGGTCATGCAGGGCGTCGCCGCCCGGAAAGGTCGCGCTCCAGCGGTGCACATCCTGCCCTGTGATCTCGTGGCACCAGTGCGGGTCATCAGGGAGGCGGATATCCGCGCGCTGCGTTTGTTGTTGAGTCCGTGCGAAAAGCCGGATGCGTGGGACGTTCCCGGACTGGAGTTCGTGCCGGGAGAGTTGCGCGCTCATCTTTGGAAAGCGTGGGGCGACACGGAAGCGCTCCTGCGAGTCATGCAAGAAACGTGGGTGCGTGCCTGGCAAGGATGGGAGGAGTTACGGGACGCTCTGGCAGACGCCTCCGACGCAGAAGATAGGTGCCGCGTCGTGGAAGAAAGGACGTGCAAGTTCATGAAATTCCTAATGGGGGAAGTGGTGTTCGAGGCGAAGACGGACGAGGAACGCAGAGCCGAGATGACACGAGATGGCCGCTGTGTGGGTGCATCGTTTGCGCACGGAGTGAACGCCAGCCTAGCGGACAGTATATTCCAGCTTGTGTCGAACGCCGGGTGGTGTGGCCATGCCCTGGCGTCCGCTGAGGAGCGTCGCGTCGCATGTGAAGCGTGCGTGGGGTATTTGCGGGACGTCGAGGATGCGTGGTTGAATCTGGCTTCGCACGGTGGAGAGCTAAGCGTTGCCGTTCATGCAGGCGAGATCGTGAGGTTTGCGTTGGCGCGCCACGGCACGCAAAGAGTGGCGCTGCCAGACCGAGTTATCCTGCGCACGTACTCCCGCTTTGACGGGCACGTCGGGCCACGCGGGGGCTATGACCTTTTGTTTTCCCGAGAGGAGATCCAGGGGGGCGGCCCGGTGCTGGGCCGATGGCCACGTGAGGGCGATGTCACCGCTGAGGACGGGGCAGTAATCCTTGAATTATACAACGAGACAGGCGCGGACATCAGCAGCACCTGTTACAGGCCGGCGTGGGCGCGCGCCGAAGAGGATTCCCGCGGGAAAACGCCTTCCCAGGGGGCAGAAGAACCTCCGGAGGTGGCTGGGCCGGAGACAGGGCAGCGCGAGAGCGCAGGATTGCAGACGACGGCGAAACGAGCACGCTTTACGAAGAAAAGCGCGCCGGCCGAGCGGAGCGCAAGCGTTCAGACGTCAGCCTGTGAGAGTGGAGGTGGGATGAGGACGTCCGACCAGGCGGCGCCCTCTCCGCCTTCACCGCACCCGGTGAGTCGGCCGGAGAGGGCGCGCAATTCGGGCATGCCCAGCGCGGCCAAGGAGGGTCGAGAGTCCGAGGTCGCAGGGAGGTCCACGACGGCGCGGCCGAGTAGCGCAGGGGCGGACGCGAGTGCCGGCGGCGCGGGCAGGAGCGGCACGGAGCAGAGCAACGCCCAGAAGGTGGAAAACGACTACACGGAAGCAGCCGGAGCAGCGCACGTGCACCGCGTCCGCGCCGTCGAGAACGGCCGCGTGTCCGCGGACGTCTGTCGGGGGGGCAGGGAAGAAGGTCTACGGGCTGCCGCAGAGCTTATGAGAGAGCACCCCACCGTGCCAGCGTCTTCCGTGCGCGGAGCATCGTTGGAAGGCGACGAAATCTTCTCACGAGGTGCTGTAGTGCTGCCGCAATCACACTGCGCTTTCAGCAGATGCGGGTGGATAGGGTCCAGCAACGCGGAACTCCAGGAGCACGTGGTAAGCAATCACGCGGGGGATCTACGGGACGTCGTGGAGGCGCTCGCATGCAACGAAGAAGACGAGACGAGCCGAAGAGAGGCACAGTACTGGGGTGCGTACAACGAGGCCATTGCATGGAAAGTTCGAGCGGGCGCGCCGCTTGCAGCACTGGCGATCGATCGTCGATGTCTGTTTGAGTATGCGCGGAGTCTGCGCGAGGGTGCCGTCGACTCTCTCGTGTGCATGGTGTGCGCACGGAAGTTTCCGCACGTGGAAGGGCGCAAAGGGAACCCGATCGAATGGCGCGCGGTGAGTCCCAACGCGGACGGACTGTTCGGGCTGTCAGGCGCGTTTGTGAGGGAGCATATGTCGGTGGACGCGTACGCGGAGCGGTTCGGCAATGTGAGTGCCGACGGTGAGGGTAGCAGCGGCGTTCATCTCCGAGACCGAATGGAGGAGTTTAATAATTGGCAAGTGACGGTTCCATCAGAAGAGGGGCCCGTCAGCGTGATCTGTTGCCCCGAGGACATGTGGTGCGGCAGTGGCACGTGGCACTCGGACAACACGGCGTGCACATGTTGTGAAGCCCCGCTGTGCGGTGAGTGTAAGAATGCTATGGTGGGCGTTCGCGGCGAGGCGACGCTGCCCCCCGCGGCGCTGGCGAATGATATGATGGCTTTCTACTCGCCGGAAGAACTGTTCGGTAGCAAGGTGACGGTGTTGGAGATGATATGCGCCTCAGTTTGCATCACATCAATGGTGTGCTTCACACTGGAGAAACGATATCGGAAGGAGCGGACTTTTGACATGGAAGTGGGTGCGAACGAAGTCCGCATTGCGGCTCGCGGAAACGCGACGTCGTTCCCGATGCCGTGGACGGACGTTCTAGCGCAGTTGGCTGCTGCTGAAGAGGCTGCCGCGGACGGGCATGCGCCGTCACTTCCACGCACGGGCGCGGAGCTTGCAGGCATCGCGTCTGTGATCTTGAAGTCGGGCGGCGACGACGATACTGCGGCAAGCATGGCCACGTTCGTGCACCAAGCTCTGGCGCGCAGGAAGGTGGTCGTGGATCTCATCGAGGGGGCGAAGGCTCGCGGGCATCGCGCGTACAGGAACGTGGACATGGATGAGGTCCGGAAAAGAGCCATGGAGCTTCCGGAGGAGGGCGTGCCGCCGGAGATCATGCGCCCGGTACCCCTGGACGACGCGCTTGAGAAGATCCAAATGCAGAAGGCGGCGACGCCCGTGCCGAGGCCCGACGGGCTACGTGAGGCGGGAGACATTTTGGATACTACGAAGGCGAACGCTGTGGTGTGTGAGAAGAGCAGTTTCGACGAGGGAGACATCAATGCGCAGCGGATTGAGGCTGTGCGGACCTTCGTGCAACGGCTAGATGAGGAGTGCGCGCATGGCGGGGCCGACGACACGTCGAGCTCCAGCGAAGACGAGGAAGGCGGCTGGAAGGCAGACTGGGCAAGTAAGCGCGGCCGCGTCCGCGAGGGTGCGGCTTCGAGCGCGGATGAGGCGGCGCGAGAAGCAGTGGAGCGTGACATGCTGATTCAGGCCGGCCGCGAGAGGAAGCGCGTGGATCGGCTCCGCGCGCGCACTGGAAACGTTATGATGGATCAGTTCGAGCCCTGGTATTTCGGCGTCGCGTTCGCGTTTCTGTTTAAGTATTGCACGGGAATGCCTGACTGCCCAGAAATCATGAAGCGCCCGCGCCACCGACGGGGGAACGGGGCGCCGCGGGTGGAGCTGCCGCTGTGGGTGAGGATAATGAGTCCTCGCGTGGAGAGCCAAACTTCCCGCGACTGGCACTTCGGATGCGTGTCGTGGAATCTTGTGTTTCGATCGGCTGTGAACCTGAGCAGGACGTGGTTCACGTATGTGTCAGCGAACGCATCAGGCGAGGTCGAACAGCTCACTCCCGCGGAAATCGCGGAAGGGGCGAAGCAGATTTATCGCGCGCTCGACGGGAAGTACGTAGACATCAACAATAGGAAACAAAAAGTAAACGGGGACATGACCAAAGTGCGGCACGTGCCAGGGTTGGGGAAAGCCGCCCATAAGCTGCTGATTCACATAGAGCACACTTCGCGGCGACTGTCTGGAACGCAGGAAGCGCGTCGAGTCATGCGGTTTGAGACGAACGCGCTGCGAGTGCGGTACGGCGTCCCCATATTCGTAACCTTCTCGCCCGACGAAGGTCACAATCTGCTCATGGTGAGACTCTCGCGTACTCGCAGGCAGGACCCCGCGCACAAGGCAGCTGATGATGAAACGCACTCGCGGCTGGCGGGGGGTCGGGGCTGGCCGCGCGTAGCCCCCGACATGGATGGGCTGCACATGGACTTGCCGATGGCCACGGGGGAGGCAGGAGTGCCACCATGGAACGAGCGCAGACGAATTCTTGCGAGAGATCCCATGGCCAGCGTGGACGGCTTCCGTATCCTGGTGGACGCCACGCTCCGTCACTTGATCGGCGTGCGGACCTGTCCGAACTGCCCGCGGTGCAACGAGGCGGAGAATGGGGCACCTTGCCAGGACCTGTTCGGGAGTAATGCTCAGCCCGGGGGGGGCGCGTTCGGGCGCGTTGATGCCTACTACGTGTCGATCGAAGCGCAGAAGTCCACGGGGTCTCTCCACGCGCACTGCCAGGTATTCATCCAGTGCCTGCACCAGCACACACCGCTGGAAGAGGCATTCGAAATCGTCCGCGACGAGGTGGAAGGCCGTGGAAGGAAGATCGTGGAGGATTATTTGACGTATAAGAGTCGCGTGCGCCGCCAGGTGTATTCGGAGCAGATGACACAGGAGGAGATGAATGGCAAGTTGGATGAGGCAGAGAAGTCGTGGCCGGAGTTCAAGAACGAGAGCGGTCTCATTTGCAGGCCCGCGTTTCAGTGTCGCACACTTGACGCAGAAGCAACGGAGAAGGAGGCAGCAGACGACGCTGCGGCATGGGAGAAAGCGTACCTGGACGAAGACGTGCAGTACCTGCAGGAGAGGAAGCAGAACCACGTGCATTTGAAGAACGAAGAGACTGGGGAGCAAGTACCCCTGCCGGCGCGCCGCCGGAAGGGCAACCCGAAGCTGTGTAAGGCGGACTTTCCGCGGACGTCGCAGATCATTGACCGCGCCATCGTCGTGTGTCCAGGGCAGGCGGCAGCGTTGGACATGCCCAAGGCAGGGCGACGGAATCGGACGGGAAGCTTGCGCGGGCCGATGAATCACGCGAGTCTGAACGGCACGCATCCATGCATGTTGTCCGCGCGACGGTTCAACTCGGACGTGCAATTGCCGCATCGGTTCCCCATCAGAGGTGTGTTGAACGTGCGGGAAAGCGTGCGATAAGAAGCTCAACGACGCAGCGATCATCAAGGTCGCGCAGATGGCACAGGACGCACAGGCTGGATACGCCTGCGACTACTGCACGAAGCGGCAACCCATGGCTTTTCACGAAGTGAAGGAGTGCTGCAAGGGAATAGAGAGGCTTGGCAAGCAGCTGCAGGGCGAGAATTTGAATCGGATCGGGAAGAGAGTTGCGAACCGTATCATGAGCGGCGCGTACGGCAAGGGTATCGTGCGGGGGCAAGTGGAGTGTGCGAACCTGAGAGCGTTCGCGAGGGAGGACGATGTCAGTGCAGCGGAATCACTGAAGTCGTGCCAGACCACAGCCTTTTATGGACGCGAGTACGTAGATTTGGTCGAGCGCCTGGCAGACCGCGCGGCAGGCGAGCGCAAAGCGCAGTTTGCTGAAGTGGACATGCGGCAGAGGAGACGCAGAAAGGTGACCTTCCGAGACGTGGCCATGTTGTATGGGTTGCGACCGAACGTGCCCGACCTGTGGCACTTGTCGCCGTACGAGTTCGCGACGTTCTGGACGCCGGTGTTGGCGTCGTTCCCGACGAGACTAGGGGATGCGGGCCATCTTCGGCATCACGCTGTCTTGACGCAGAAGGGCAAGGAACAGGTACGCGAGAATTGTAGGAACCCGAGATTGGAGCAGGACCTGGAGCCTGGGGAGGACTACATGGTGAAGGAAGGAGGAGGCGTGGATTGGGTGCCTTACCCAGAGACAGACGGGTGCGCCCACCTTCGTCACACATGGGTGCTCAAGCGGAACAAGAGACCCAAGGCACCAACCTTTTTCGGAGCGCCCGTGCCACGCGGACGTCCTGGAGAAGCGGAGCGATCTGCGCGCATTGCCATGACGTACTTCCACCCGTGGACGTTGAGGCCCGACGCGGCCGACGCGCACGTCGTGTTCGCAGGGAGCCTGCGCGGCGACGCGCCGACGTGGGACGCGGCCATGGTGGCGTGGCTGGGCGGCGGGGTGCAGACGAAGGAAGCCGCGCGGCACGTGGGCAACTTCCTGAGTGTGCACCGCGTCCGGCCACGAGACACTGAAGAAGCGGGGGACGGGACCGACGAAGACGTGAGCGACGAGGAGTTGGACGTGGGCTTCGATCAGCTCGACGAGGCGCTGAAGTCCCGCGTGGGCGGGAAGAGGCGCAAGGACGGCGACGGAGACAGCAGCAGCGAGGAGGAAGACGCAGACCCTGTGCAGGGAGCCGGAGGCGTCTCCCACTACGAAAATTCGAAAGGGGGCATGAGTGTCGCGCAACAGGTGTGGGGGCTCCGCGATGGCGAAACGCCGTTGAGCGAGATTCCGGATGCATGGCCCGCAGCGGAGCCCTGCGACGTTGAGCAGGTACTCAGGGAGGCGCGCAAATCTCGGAGCAAGGATCAATCCATGGCGGACCGACTGGCGGAGGCCGACGGCGCAGTGACCGTCGCTGGCCATGCCGCGACATCGGAGGACGTTGCCGCGTGGCTCAGGGACCTAGAGTTCCGGGTGGACATGCAGACGGGGCGGCGTGTTGTGAACGCGAAGCAGTTCGAGATGGTGAGGAAGGTGGCGAATCGAGTAATGCGCGAGATAGACGGCGGGAGAAGTGAGAACGGCAGCATGGGTGAGCCGCTGCAGTGGTGCATGCACGGGGGCCCTGGGACTGGCAAGTCGCACGTGCTTCGCATTATTCGTCATGAGTTGTTCGAGAAGGTGATGAAATGGACTATCGGAGTGCACTTCCAGATAACCGCCTTCCAGGCCGTCATGGCTCAGCTGCTGGGAGGCGACACCGTTCACCATGCGCGTGGCATTCCGGCCATCAAGCGGGGGGAAGAGAAGGGGGGGGAGGACGTGAAGTTGCAGTACGAGACTGCGAAGCGGCTGCTCCAATGGAGGTGGCTCTTTATCGATGAGATAAGCATGGTGAGCGCTAGACTGCTAGCAGAAGTGGACGCGAAACTTCGCGGGGTCATTCGGGACGTGGGCACGACGAAACTCGGCGACGATGGCGTTCCACGCGCGTTCGGCGGCCTGAACGTCGTGCTGAGTGGTGACTTCTGGCAGCTGGCCCCCCCTGACGGAGGCTTCCTCGCCGACGTCCCCACGGAGCGGATTTCGGCTGCGCGCAAGTACACTTCGCTGCCACCCGTGTTGCACGGGCAATCGCTACTGTGGGGCGGGGCCGAGTGTGGGATTCAGGGCGTGACAGAGCTGGAAGAGTGCGAGCGATGCGACTACGCCTGGTTGAAGGAGGTGCAGGAGGAATTCCGAAGAGGGTCGCTGTCGGCGGATACGCACGCATTCTTGCACGGCCGGCATACGACCGTTCCTGGGAGCTGGCTGGGGGGGGACGTAGGCATCTGTTGCCGTTGCGCTCGTCGGATCTGATTGCGATCCCCACGGCATGGACCTTAAAACCGCATGTTAGGTATGTAGATTGGCGCTCTCACCAAATGCTGTTACGGTTTCACCTCATAACGGTTATCAGCATGTGTTGTTGTAGACGATCAGTTGCGTTTGATGGGGGCTTCGGGATCGCCCCCAGCAGTTGTCTTGATGTGTCAGATATCTACCCTCCCTCATCCCACCCTCAATTTCGCCATCCTGCGGTTTTCCGATGTATCGACGGCGCCCACGGCGAATCACCGCCGCCCCTTGCCTTTCGGGAAGCGCCTCCGTGGCTAAACATTGGGCCTAAATTTGGCCAAGTATCGCACTGTCTCCCCAGCCGCTCTGGAAACTCTTGGGGGGGGGGGGGGGCACTAGGGGAAGATGAGAGGGAGGATCAGGAGAGGGAGGACGAGAAGGAGGAAAGGAGTATGAGGAGGAGGCCCCTTGGGAGCATGTTGGGTCACCTGGGAGCTTCCTGGGGGCCTCTTGGGGGCGTCTTGGGGGCCTCCTTGGGCCTCTTTGGGGCCAGTAGGGCATTTCTTGGTTGGGGGCCTCTTTGGCCATCATGAGGCGGCCCTGGCCCGTCTGACGCCGTCGGAGGCCGTTTTGGGGGCCTCTCTGAACCGACTTGGGACCCTGTTGAGGCACTTTAGGGCCGTCTTCGAAACCATTATTTTCGGCGTCTTGGAGGCCTCTTGGGCCGCCTTGGGGTCCCCTTGGGCCGTCAGACGGCCATCTTGGAGGCCTGTGGGGCGATCTTGGGGCGACCTTGGAGGCATCTTGGACCGTCTGGGGCCGTCGAAAGGCTGAAAGATAGCCATACTTGAAATTCTTCAAACACCGTAGGACAATCAATGATTGGGGCATCTTGGGGCCTTCCTGGAGGCCCTCTTGGGTGCATCTTGGGCCATCTTGGAGGCCTTGCGGGGGCCTGTTGGGCCATCTTCGGTCATCTTGAGGTCATCTTGGCCTGTCTGGGGTGCATCTTGGGCAGTCTCGGAGGCATCTCGGGGCCACCTTAGCCGTCGTTCAGGCCATCTTGACCGTCTTGGAGACCATCTTGGACAATCTTAGGCGAAGTTGGAGGCCATCTTGCCCTCTTTAAGGTCATCTTGAGTTGTCTTGGGGGATTATTTCTGCATGTTGGGCTGTTCCAGTTTAACAGCGAGCTGAGGGACGTTAGGAGTGGAAGCGAGTGTGCGCCCGCGGCCGCGTCGGCTCAAGCGGCCGGCCGCCCAAATATGACTGCGCCTCACTGCGAGGCACACAATCGCGATCGAGACCAAGGATATTCCTAGTGTTTGTGGTGGCATCTCCTCTCATACTGGGACTATCGCTGCTACGGTACAACAGAGCGGGAGCATGGCTTCGCCTGAAGCGAAGCTGTTGGCTGGGCCTTCCAGGCCCTTTTAAACTTGGTAGCGGAGCTGGCCTATGGTGGTCAGCTCTAGCTCTACCCCTCACCATCCAAAGCACTATCTGGTGGACTACAGACATGGTGGCACATCAGGGTGCAGTGGGTTTGCGCGGAGGAATGTATATAACTACGCAGTACCGCAAGGAAATGTGCAGCGACACTTCTGTCCAAGCGGAGGTTTCTCACTCACATTTTACATCCCTGCGCTACTACACTCCTGAAGTCCACCCAGCTACTCCAATTGGGAATTCCTGTGAACACGCAACGCATGGAAACATGCGATACGACATACTGCCGCCTCCGACCCCACGCAGACTCGCCAGTAAACAACATAAGCCCCAACCGACTACATCCGACTACGACCTACGAGGCCATTGGATTGGGGTTTCTATATTTGGGCTCATATGGGTCGCTATTGGGTATGCGGTAGGACATATGCGGGGCGGAGACGGCACAAGAAGGACTGCCCCCCATCGGGGCCCCGCCGGTCAAGTACTTTTTTCGCGAGTTCGTCCGCGAAGGACATGCCTGGATCAATGTGACCACAGGCAATAGGACGCCCTCCCAGCAAACCGCATCATTGCAGCGAGGTTTGGGAGGTCTCGCGCGGACCATAGCCATGAGAGCCCCCCAGCAGTGACTGCGTCAATATAGGCGGTCGCCACACCGACGGCGTCACCTACATTATGTTCCTCTTAAGCACGAAGTTCGAGAACCTAGAAGAGGAACGCCAACTCAACTCTGGCACGGCCCTCATTGACTTTCGAGTCCATGCGGGTGAACGTACCGACCAGACGTTAGCACGATTTGAGATAGCCCGTTACGAAGCTGAAACAGCCGGCTTCAATATCCCCAACTTCCAAATCCTAACAGCAATTCTATTCAGAGCTCTGGGAGTGGGGACATCGCGCGCACAACAACTCCTGCAGCCTCTGAACCACCACATACCGAGAGACCAACAACAATGAGACGCTCTCCTTGAGCGCATGAGGTCATACGCTCACATGGCTGAGAGGACCCATGGCAATATTGGTGATACCTTTAGCCGCGGTCACCGAACCGACACCTCCCACGTTGAGGCCAACGCAGGGCAATCTGCCAACAACGTCTGAAACGATGATCCACAGCCAACGGAGACCACTACACTGCTGGCTCAGAATGGTGAAACGGCCTCGGGGTCGCAAGACTCCTGGGCCAGACCTAGGGGGCCGACCGACGTGGCCTCCCCTGTACAAGCCACGACCGTAATGGGCTCAGCGGGGCAACCCGCCGAGTCCGACATCGACTCTGGAACCGATGCGGGTACGTCTTCGGGCGACGAAGCTACCGCCCTTGATTACTCTGATATGCCGACATACCTTACTGAAGAGCAACAAGCTCATTTGTAATTCTTGGCCTACAAAAAAAACACAAGCGCCGTTGGCGGAGGTCCATGAAGAACCCAGTCCGGAAAAAAAAGGTGGGACGTATTGCACGACGGTCACTTTGAAGGAAAAGGCAAGGGTCAAAGTTAAGGTAAAGGTAAGCGTCGGCGATTGCATGGTTGAGGCATACTAGTTTTCCTAGCGTCTCCCACTGGACCTCAGTATGAAGAAATGTTTTAGGTACTGGCAGAAACCGCAGGCATGCATCAGGCAAAAGGTAAAGGACGACGAGGAAACCCAAAGGATGCCCACGGTAAAACTATGGAGTGCGACATATGCCACAGTGCACAACATTTCCGACGCGAATGCCCCCAAGGTGATGAAAGAGGCAGGGGTCCGTCAATGCGTCTGGCTCAAAAAGACTCCGACGTACAACATGTTAATTAAAAGTCGTTCTTAGCCGACCGTGCCGACTGTTTAGCCACCATTGTTCATTTCATGGTTGTCGGGTAAATAAGTGCCAGCATGACCCTCGAGAATTACGTCGACGAGCTTTTCGAGGTGGTGTTCACTGGCCACAATGACATCGATTTGGCAGACTGGCTGGGTATGCCCATCGCTTGGCAACTTGCAGATATTGAGTCTGCCGAGAACTTCCACGCGCCCGTCGAAGGTGACAGCGGCGCGGCGGGGACACCCGCGGACCCAGAAACTACCACTCCTGCAACAGATGAGGAAATACATGCGACGCATTGCCCTCGCGTGGTTGGAAATCCGGCAAACATGGAATTGATCGATGATGACCCTCTGCGGGAAAACCAGCGCGACGCTGGTGATCTATATGAGCGCGTTCAATATGAGCGTGGTCATAACGAAGAGTTTCAGTGCACTTTCGTTTCATCAGCTCTGTCCGCAAGCCGCCAGAAGCGATCGCCAGGCCGCCCAGCCCTGGGGAAGAACAGCGATCGGGGCTATGACGAGGACGACGAACGAGGAGACAATGACCGCATGATTCGTCGCGGTCGAGCTCCCAGCCACTCACCAGATCGTACGCGAGCCCGTTCGGGTGGTATTCAGCGCCCTTATCCACCTGATGCGGGAACCCCAAGGGCCCCGCCATTGTGGGTGACTAGACCACATGCCCCCCGGAGGAGGGATCGTCGGCGGGGAAACCCGCCTTGAGATGACCAATAGCGGCGCGGAGAATATCCGGAGGGTGACATACAGCGTTTGAAAGGCTACACTGAAGCTGGATTGGCTCGTCAGCACACACCCGCAAGCCAGATGGAATAATGGCGCGCTCAGGGTTGGAACGAGCACCAAACTCGGCACTGGTAGTCTCTTCGCCAGGCCAAACGAGATAAACCAGGCAGTTTCATGCGTTCAAAGGCGGGACCTACCAAATCACAAGATGATGGTCACGCGCGGCATCAAGAGGGCCATCATCGAGGATCGAAAGCTCTACAGAGGCGTCTGTTGCGCGTGCCCCAGTTATGCTGACCACAGGCTGGGCTGCCCCATGAGACGCCCATCACGTGGCCCGAATTTCAGAAGAACACCGTGGGTTTGGCCTCATGGAGATGGTCGGGGTCGCTGCACTGACCCCAATACTACGCCATAGCTCGAGCATCTGACAGAGAAAGATTACGACCCCCCCACCACTGAAGAAACAGTTCGTGCAAACCTCGCCTGGCGGAACTGGACACCCACTCGCTATTTGGCGCAGTTCAATCGCGAGTGGCACGCGGGGAAACCTGCTAATCATGCATTTGAAGAAGAAGGCCAACAAGAAGCTGGCGAAGATGAATATGATGGAATGGCTGGAGAAGTTGATGCTGCGGACGCTGCCCCTGAAGGCTGCGAGCCCAGCAACTCGGGTGAAACGGACGTTGAGTGTCATGCAGATACCCGGATCGACCCCGATTTCGTTGTCACAAGAGGTATGAATCTATCTCTTGGGGGCGGATTGTTTACCACGTTGAAGCTATTGGCTGGATAAAGACAAGCATAGTCGAAAGACGAGACGCCGATGCTCATTTGGTTTCAGGTAAACAAAAGATCCCCATTGAGAATATAGCCCTCAGGAAGCCAGATGGCGTCGATCTGAATCCTGACCGAGGCCCATGCGTCATGAAGCTGGACGCTGGCAGGAGCCACAGCAAAGGAAACTCCTAAGCCAAAGCCAGAGACGGTCGATCATCCTACATATTCTGACTCATCAAGCCCATCTCTTGGCCCTGATCAGCTCAAGCCCAAGAAAAAAAACACGAGGAAGAGCCCGGGTGATCCCAACCCTGGGGACAGCAAGCAGCAGCAATATGCGGGGCAACCTGCTGATCGACAACGATCCAGAGGACCGGCAGTGGCCGCCGCAGCAGCAGGTAGATTTCAGGGCACCAGTGCGCCCACCCCAACGGAATCCGCGCCACTTCTCGGCCCTACGCCAGGTCGGGCGCACAGGACTGGACGGGTGCCCGCGCTGGAGGGGCGGACTAGGATTGCTTCCTCTACGAAACGCGATACTGAGAAGCTCCTTGCTACCACACCAAAGGTGCCAGGAGCGGTGCCCAGAGATGAGACAGCCGAGCCCTGCAACATCAAGGAGAAGAAGCGCCAGGACTTCGACATCAGTACCCCGCCAGGAACTCCACGGACGCCCAGAGGATCTGCTGGCGCTGCCATATCGGCGGCGAGCGCCGCAGCGCCTGCCGCGCCAATGGCAGCCCCGCGTTCCGCGGGGCAGCCTGCTCAGAGTTCTGCGGGGCAACCTGCTCAGAGTTCAGCGGGGCATCCTGCCCCTGCGTTGGAGGTGCCAGCGGAGTGCCGAGAGTACTGGGAAGAGATGCGCACGCCCAATCTCACGAAGATCATACAAGCGTATCATCCGCGGATTGACGACGGGCCTGACCGATACATGGCGGTACATTTCAATTTCGTAGACACTGCTACCCATCACGGCCCAGATTCACACACGCGCCAAATAGTGCGCAACATTCTGCGGAAACGCCCATTGCTCACGTTTGACTCTGAAAGGAAATATCTGGAAACATCTTCATATCAGAAAATATTCACCGGCCGAAGCTCAGGCACGACGATCAGCGTAATATTTCAGAGTTGCTGACGACGGCCCTCCGTCACAAGCCGATGGAGGCCAATTGTCGGAAATATTCGTTCGGGGAGTTGCATCGCATGACGTGCACGACGGATGGGCAGAATTATCACAGTTACTCAACAACTGGCTTGCGGGAGGACATGATAGCTACCGCCACAAGCACCTGGACAGGGTGCGCTACAAGCTCGAGAAACAGCATTGGGCGTGCCGGGCTTATGCTCTTCTGCAACTTAGCGGCATGATTGATAAGTCTGGAATGAAAAAGAACACGCTGCATATCAAGATGTTGAAGCGCTCCTCCGAGAAGCACGACGCGTAATTTATCCGGCCAAGCAACGGACGCAGCAGCCCTGGAATTAAGCGCCCCGAGTCATTATATATGAGAATTTCGGACCTGTCCGCTCCCGGGGCGCCTTGTTATTTCACCAGTGGAACTCAATGAGAGAATATACCGAGCATCCTTAGCATTGGATTATCATGCCGCTCCGGCGACGCCAGCAAGAAGAGGGGCAGACAGCTTGTGCGCGGCTGTCCATGCCTTCCTGGCGACAATCGGATTCTGTCCGGCCGTCGCGTTGATTGTGCTGGTCAGGGTTAGCATGAAGAACCTGCTTCGGGACAGCGTTCCGATCAAGCGCTCAGCGAATGACATCGTCATGACAGCGGGCCGGAATGGCCGCATTCCTCCAACCCACATCGTCCAGTTGATCGGGATTCTGCCCAGCTATACCTGTCAGTACAATCGCGTGGGACAGATATGGGTCAATCCTTTTTATATTTGCGGGACAGTAATCAGCCGTATTCGAGCGGTGAAACTGAAGATATGTACGAGACCCGCAATGATGCATCATTTTTGAAGGATTGGTTCATCCCAGAGACCCCCTACAATTTGAAGTGTCCCGATCCGCCTCCAGTTCAGGGGGTCGCGTTCTCGACTGTGCTCATGATGGACACATATCATGCGGGGGCACCTGCAGGGGGATCTGATGGATCATGGATACAGGCTCTGCACGCCGATGCGACGGGCATTACTTCAATTCGTAGTACGCCCTCCGACACTCTGTGCGCTAACGATCCGTGGCGTGCCCATGTACAACAACTGCCAGTACCTGCAGGGCAACCTGCTTCATGTGCTCCATTGAGCAGAGCTACTACACCATCTGGTACTCCACAGAGTTCTGGGGTCAACAATAGCCTACAGGCGAGACTCCAAAGCATTCGGATGGCTCCGCAGCTCTATCAGGCTGTACAGGCGACATCGCCACTTGCATCGCCACATCCGCATGTGGGGCAACCTCCTTTGCCTGACCAGTTTGCCGCACAGAGAAGTTTAGTTTCAGCAAGAACGGATGCATCGGCAGATGCGCGAGGCCGCTCAGAGCATGCAGAGGGACGGCATTGACCTCCCTAGTGCCAGCTGGACGCCGCCGTGGGAGTATCATCCGGATCAAATTTCATCACCGGACAACCCCAATCGGTTTGGATATGTGCCAGCATTCTTCGGTCATCCGACATACGACCCAACGTCTGCTGATCGTCTAACAGCAGCGCCAATGGATCATCCACTCTATCCGGACTATCACGCTCAGGTGAGTGGTACTCCCCGAGTGGGAACACAGCCCGAGAACCCATGTGTTCGGGCGACGGCCGACGACTTCTACTTGTCGCAGCTGACGCGCGGCTCAGGCATGCATCATGTGTGCCAGGACAGATACCTCATTATGATTATCTGGCCCCCTCCATGGATCAAGATGTGAAGCAAAGGCCCCAGGCCTAGCACTGCCGCCGACCATGGGAGAGTTGCGCCCTGAGACCCTAGCCGTACACGAGGCGCAGCAGGCCAACTTGGCTATGCAGGCTACCCGCCAGCGCCGAAATCAGGATCGCCAGGCCAACAGAATGCTGAGCCGCGCGGGGCAACCTGCGAATCGCAATGCGGCAGGGCACCTGCGAACAGTCCAGCCATGGTTGCATCAATGCAGCTACCGACGGTATCACCTACTCGGTTCGAGGCTGATGAGCCCACCCTGGAGCGTCTTACGCGTACCAGGCCATCGGCAACACCGCCCATCATCAGTGACGGCGACTTCGGTAAGTAAGCCATATGCCTGGACCAGTTCATGAACCACGACAAGGTCTGGCGTCTTCAGTGTGGCCACATATTCCACGCACAATGCTGGGATCGAGTGGTACATGCTTATGTGGATAGACAGTTGGCTGGGAACATGGAAGGTTTCGCAAGTGAGGCCCCCTGCGCTATTTGCAGGGGTGTTGGCTTCATTGCTGCCGAGTTCCATTACTTCCCGAATCACTCAATCGTCATGAAGATATACTTCGAGGAGCGAACGCACTCAGGGACCTCCGTGAAGAGCTCAACCGCGCCACGGCGATGATGGCGGGCACCGCGGCAGTCTCGATGACGACACTAGCGGCGCAACCTGCATCATCAACCAATGCGGGGCTAGTAACGGAGGCAACCACACTTGCAGGGGCACCTGCTATAGACATGCCTATGCCATTGGTGGCAGAGACCGATGACAACGCAGGGACACCTGCTAGATCAGCACCACCTTCGGTGCCGGTGAACGCATGTATTTGAGGCGCATGGAAAGGGCTACCGACAGGAGCGCTCAGTGGCTTCAGTCTTCACACACGTACATGCCACATGGGCGAGACCTTCGTCCACGTAATCAGCGCAGGACGGAGAGCCCTGTCAGCACGCGTAGTGGCAATAGTGGGGTACCCGAGCGCGATATGCTGCATGCGGTAATTACGATAAATATTGATGGTCAGATGGGCATGCGCGCGGATGAGGACACGTTCCTGGACTTGCCCACTACCTCCACATCACACCCATATACGCATCACGAATATCCCACAGCCTGGATCTTTAAAAGGAATCCTACTGCGGGATAAAAGGCCCGTGGATATATCAATGTTTGCTACATCTTTGTCACGGAATGATTCGGCGTTGCACCGGAAAGGCTCGCATGGCACGACAGTGTCCGAAGTGCTTGGACTATGTGGTGAACGCCATGAGCTAGCCTTGGCAGCTAAATGTGGAACTATGATCAATGGTATGTTGACGATCTTTTTTGATATTGGCAGTAATATCAATATTATTGGTTTCAAGACGGCACGGACCTATGAGCAGGCATCACGCCCCCACGGACACGCCACTAAAAAGGCTGAACCTGATGAAGAGGCTTCGCGTGTCAGGAGTGGGACTTGGATCCGCGATGTGCGATGCATCCCTGCACTGCAAGATTGCGCGGAAGGAAAGGGGAGATCCCGCGGGGCAACCTGCTGTGCCGAGACTCGACACGTACTCAGCATATGCAGCTGGAGGTTATGGGGAAAACCTCCCTGCCATCCTGGGTCTGAGGAGCATGTCCAACATGAGGACCATCCTGGTGCTTGAGCAGGGGCACGAGAAGATGATTAACCCTGGCGTGGAGATGCGTAAGGTTCTACTCGGAAAAAGGTGCCAGAGTACTCGACCGGATGAAGACACCTTTTGGACATCTGGCACTCAAGGCTGACGAGTACGAGACGGCTACTGAGGATCAATGGCCGATGTCGTTTAGAATTACGGCCAAGCCTCAGCAAGAAGAAGCTCCATTGCTCGTCAAGGAGGCATCTGACCCAGAGACAATTGCAGGGGCACCTGCTGTGAATGATGCTCACGCGTACATGATGTCACAAGATACGAAGGGCATCAGTTTCTCTATCAACGACGAGACGCTCACTTTCACGATCCAGTCTCTGGTGAACAACACCTTGAAGACATGACATCACAGGAATATGTCCTTTGGGACTAACCCTACCTCGGCCGACAAGGATTTCGCCCTCCGCAATTTGCAGGCGAAGATATATCAGGCCATATACGAGGAGGGCACGAAGTGGACGCCTCCCGACGCACCGGCAGGGACACCTGCGGAAGGGGATGATGCCGCTGAGAAGTTTGATTTTTTAAATTCGAGCAGCGGCTCTGCAGCGCAGCGTGGCACAGGCATTTGGACGCCCCCATCGCCGAACGAGTGACGGGGGCAGGCGCGCGCCACGTCCGCTCGCGCTTGCTCGGACAGGCCGAACTCCCAGGTTCTGTCAGCAAACGCGGGGTAACCTGGATTCTTTCCCAGGCACCGGCTGTGCGTGCCAGGGGCCGCGGCAAGACCGGCCGTGCGGCTGCCACGAACAGCAGCAGTGGACCCGGCTGCGTGGCCGTGGCAGAAAAATAAGGATTGTCGCATCATTCTCATGCTCGTGCATCATTATCATTCTCATTCGCGGACAGCGTGTGCTGAACTCCGAGCCCGTGGATGCTTGTGTGACAGCATTACACATACAGAGGTAATGACCTCCCTTGGTACACAGTATTTGCGTGCATTACTCTCGGGTGATTACCAACTGTTATGGGTGGCAACGCCTGCTGATTGGCACGCGAGGCTGCCTGGCAAGAGGGCAGGGCCACACTACCAGTGCATCCAAAATTTGGTGTGCAAGGCTCGCGCTCTACGTATGACAATTGTACTTGTGGGGCCACGGGGGTGCTTCTGTAAACGAGGTCCTATACGAGATGCGATTGAAGATCTTGGTTTGCAAGTCATGCGCATGCGTTTCTGCCACTTCGGCCGCAAGTACGACCGCGCTAACACGTTGCCATGCGGATCGTATCTGCAAGTGGCGACTACTTGCACGCGCATCCCGACCAACCCGCGGCGATGCGCATGCAACATAGCAGGGAAACTTGCAGAACCTACTGAGCATATTCCTTGAACGGCACGGACAAGGTGCTCAGAAGGCTGAATTGCGCAACAAGACTCCAGCGATCTTGACCGCAAGGTTAATTGACCAAATGGATTTACATAGAACGCACAGAAGTCATACAGTTGCTGTACATCTTAGTAGCCATACTCAAGTTGAAGCAGGAGCTCGAACTTGCGTTCAGTATCCTAAGAATGGCCCCGGGTGGGACCATGTTGTGAGACTGGTGACGATGAACCTGGACGACAACACGACCACCCAAGGCATCAATATCCAGGACCAGCCTATCGGGCACATTTACAACACACCATTACACAATGGTGTTACCAACATCCGTACCCGACTGTACTGGGAGCAGCCGGAACCGACTCTCTTGGGAGATGGCAGTTCACGTCCGCGTTCAAGGCGCGTGGCGATCATCGATGGCGATCGTCTCCCTTCCCCTTCGATTGAGCGCGGCCGCGTGCTCCCCTCTATTCCCGAATTCCAGACACTTCGCTCACCTGAGACAGAACGACAGACAGCACTACCAGCCGATGCCAGAATCAAACAAAAAGAAGAACAGAAAGCAGACAAAGCAGCTGGCATCCAGCCACGCAAGATACCCTAAAAGTCGAAGAAGGCAACGACGACTGTGGAGGCGACTCGAAAGAACTCGGATGTAGCACGTACTACACCGACGTACCTCTTGACTCCGACACGGATAGTGACGATGGAGGGGAGACCTTCATCGCACTATTTGCGGGGCAACCTGTTGAATCTCACGCAGATGTATGCTCGATAGTGCTCACCTTTTGTTACGGACGACAAAACAAGGTAGATATGTTA
The DNA here is from genome assembly GCA_963575745.1 of Prorocentrum cordatum. NCBI lineage: Eukaryota > Dinophyceae > Prorocentrales > Prorocentraceae > Prorocentrum > Prorocentrum cordatum. Next base: position 174,919 of record CAUYUJ010018093.1, on the reverse strand, counting down.
GAACTGCGTGGAGGAAGTGGAGACATCCCCCAGTAGCATTCAGCCGAGGTCTTTCTTCAGGGGGAAACCTCGACAAACGCACATTTGTTGACCTTGGCAACAAGGATGTCAAAGATGCAGTGATGCATTGTCTAGACGTTTGTCCCGTCAGGGTTGTCAGACTACAGCCCAATTGCAGAACAATTGGTTTACCTTCCTAGTACAATGCAAAGGTTACCTACGAAACTTGGCATGAACATCATCAAGAAGACTTACCACACATCAAGTTATGTGGGAAGGTGGCTGTACGTCAACATGGTCTTCGACGATTCAACTAACGAGAACAACCAGTGGGGACTTGTGTGGATCAGGTACCACCATATACTACGTTAGCCAGAAGCCAGGGCACTTGCAAGGTGGACATGGATCAATGCACCATTGGCTTAGGTGACTCCCATGGGGTACTGATACGGAAGCCGACCGAGATCATGGCCAACCATCGTTTTTGACTCACCCCTTTTGAACGAAAACGATGTACTCGCCATCATCAACACGCGTCGGTATGTAACAAGGACCCGTCCATGGCTGCACAATATACTTCAAAGATGCAGTCACTCTTCGTCAAGGCTGTTCGGGTCGCGCACGTTCTCTGCCAGGTAATTCGTGATCCTTTCCATGGCTGCCCGTGCTCGCCCACCGTGCCGGTCACTAACGCAAAGGGGATGCGATTTGGATGACCCGAGACCCCCTCGACGACCTGATGGCTCGATTACGAGACCTCCATCGGAAGGGCTCGGGTGTCCTGAATGCGCGGATAACGTTAACATGCGCTCTCCCTCTCGCGATTGAGGTCGGAGACACTGCAGGTGGTGCGACAAGGGCGACTACCATTTCGAATGTCCGAGCTGCAAGAAGAATGACGGGAATAATAGGCCTTGACACGCGCTAACACCTGGCAAATGCAAGTTTGCCAAGCCTTAGAAGTTGCCCGGAACACACGGACAGATACCGCCCGTTCCCTCCGAGCCGGCAGCAGGGCCTGCACCGCAAGATCGCGCTGAATTAGCAGCACCACCACCCGAGGCGCCAGCCGCATCACTACTTACGCGGCTGAGTGCGCCGAGACCCAGCTCCAGAGCTGGACCTACAGCGGGCGCAAGCAGTCACGACATTCCTGTAGGAAGACATTTTGCTGAACCTGCTGCAGGGCAACCTGCCTCGAGTGGAGCTGGTAGTTCGGATGGCCATGTCCCGACTACCACAGGTCAGAGTCAGACGTGGTCGACAACAAGGTGGAGAAGCACCTCCACCACCGCCAGCGGGGGACCCTGCTGCACGACCACGACTACCAGACTGGTCACGGTTCGATGTACAAATCAGTTTACAAAACTTACGAAGCATGGACCCCAGAGTGGTAACACGCGAGTTGCGAAATCTACACTTACGTTGGTTCTATGCGAAGGAGCTTAAGATGAGACTCATCTTCAGCAGGATAGGTCTGGACAGTGTCAGACTCAACCTAATTAAAGGTGTCTGCGACACATGCCGAGAATGCAGAGCCTGGGTACACTGGTATGCCGTCTACTGCATGACTTGGTAAATTTAATGAGGAAGTGGAATGTGATCAGATGTTCTACAGACAAGAACACAATATCTTCCATATGATCGATCGCTGTACACGGGATGCGACTGGGATTGAGATACCGGACAAGACTATGACCAGCATCCTGGATGCATATCATCAGTGCTGGATGCAGTTTGGACCGGCAAAGGCACTCTACTCTGATGGAGGGGGGGCGCCCTCAACAACGACATTGCGATAGCAGTCCTCAAGGCACGGACGTAAGGCAAAAGGCACGTAACAGGCAAGGCAAACGACAACGACAGCAAAAGGCACGGACGTAAGGGCACGCGCGCGTGGACAGCACGTTGCAACGATCGAGGCCAGAAATGGCATCCTACGCCATTTACTTCACGTCGTGGAGGCTGAACTCACTGGGTTAGATATACCTCTTGTGTCCACCCGACTACTGCACGATGCCCTGTTCGCCGCCAAAGCGTTCATTTCTTTACAACGAGGTGCCTCCATACCACGTTCTACTTGGACGGCACCCAGCAATGCTCCCTGAGCTACCTGTTTTGGACCGCGAGCAGCCGACGGAGACATCGGACCACTCTCGTGAACAGACGATACGTAGGGCATGTATTGAAGCTATCACACAGGCTACAGCAGTAGCTAAGACCAATCGTGTCTTACGCACTACAACGACTCACTGGTCAGCACTATTTCGATGAAGGAGAATTGGTCGATTGCCATCGCCCTACGACCACGAAGGATGACTGGGGAGGCTGGAGTGGCCCGTTCCCAGTTGTAAAGAATCAACCGAGTGGGCGATCGCGATGTTCAAGTACAACGCGGCGATGCAAGGCATTCATTATACATTGAAGCACCCGTAGCCCGAGAGACCGGCTCCGACAGCAGTTCGCTACGCACGGCGTTAACATTCGTAGCCAGCCTATCAGCGGGGAGACTTGCTTTGACCTTCGGCTATGTGCCGACCAAGAAAGGGGCGCTTCAGATGACCGCAAGCCGTCTATCTCCCAAGGTACGCTTGGCTTTACAGTACCCTATCAGAATTTTTTTTTCCATTGAGAATGTAGTTTCAGTCAGGTTAGCCAAGAGAATTCATTAGCTGCCCCTTGGCTACGTATGCCGACAGCTGCGCGTTGGTCCATTGCGACAACGGCGTGAATGCAGGATTTCATTTTCATGAAGCAGAAGGTATTGCTCTGAGTATACACGATAACTGGACCAGCACATTCACGATCGATCCAATGCCTGAAGTACACTAGGACCAGGGCATGTCAGAATTTGAGGAGTTGCACATACGCCGACATCAGATGGCACCGCAAAAGACGCCTCAGAAGCCGAACCATCACATGATGACGGACGGATCTCTACGATTTAACGAAGAATCAGAGGCTGATCTCGAGTCGCATGTTATGGAGGTGTGGTATGCAGGACTACAAGAGGAAAGGGAACTGTTGGAGGCAACTCCACCAGAGGACCTCTTCGCCATACCTACACAGATGGTTCCATATCAAAGTGTGCTGATCACTGCAGCCGATGAACAGCGGGGGCACCTGCCGAAGTGGGGGCGCACTCGCGACTCCGATACCGAGGAGACGCCTTACGCCCCCATGTGCACCATGGTCGAAGGCGACAGCTACGGACCCGACTCAGACGGAAATGGTCGATATGCCGAACTATCTTTTACGGCAGAAATGTCGAAGGTAAATTGTCCGAGCAACAACATATGATATTAGATGCTGACCGGGTGGCCACTATGCGAGTATACGTTACCGCCGCCGCAAAGCGAGCTGTAGTCGTCGAGGAAGACGATCTCTTTTCATTAAAGCTGACATTCAGGCGAATCTCGATAAAGTATCGAAGGCCCTCTACACTGAACTCAGGACATGGTTCGACAACACATGTTTTAAGATGCAGGAGATACCCAACGCGTCGAACACCCTGACTTCGAGATACGTGTGCACATGGAAGTTCGCGAAGAGCGAGAAGGGCGAGATGGAACGTACCATCCGACTACGATTGGATCTCCGAGGATTCATGGACCTCGAAGCCTTCGACGTAGAAACATGTTCGGGCACGGCGAGGTGACCAAGCCAGAGGTTACTCGCTAGTGCGACAGCGTGCAAGAAGCAGTGGGCCATTGCTTCCCTCGACATCAACATGGCTTTTCTGAGAGCTTTGGCCTTTCAGGAACTTGCTGAGGCGACTGGTGAAAAGGGACGTGTGGCGCGTTTTCCTTTGCCGCCTGGATCGGCCACGGCGCACGGAACCTTCTCAGGATTCGAGCACTTCGACGAGTCAACGCACTGCCTACAGCGCTTGAAACCAGGCACAGGCACCAATGACGCTCCACGGGCTTTCTCACTTAAGCTCAGGAGGGCCACCAGAGCATTTGATTTCCGACTCACGTCCTACGACGAGGAGTTCGAGACGAGCAACTACTTGCTCACCGCCAAGTATGTTGATGACATCAAGATGGCCAGTGCTGAGGACGCCATTGACAAGTATGTCAAAGGCATTGAAGATATTTTTGATAAGTGTAAACTCAACAAGCACACATGTACCAACTGTGCCGTGAGATGCACCAGGACGAGGACGGCAATGTCATTTTGGATCAAGATGAATATATCAAACAGGTCTGTCCCATACAACATCCCGAAGTAACCGGCGCTGACGCTGTCGCTTAGGCAACCAAGATGGTGGCAGAGATGTTCGTCAGCCTCAGGGGTGCGCTGGCATACGCATTAATCACCCAGGTGCGGTTGCTGGTGTATGTTGCATCTCTACAACGCGTCCAAGAACCGACCAACATTCAAGCACGACGACTGCGCGCGATCACCAGAAAGCTACAGGCCTGCCCGAAGAAGATCGCCTACCAGGCGATGAATCCCACGGGCGAGGTTGACCTACACAGCGATTCAGGATATCGACGCCTGAGCGGAGACGCCGATGACGACGTCAAAGGCCATGGTTTTCGCGGGGCAAACCTGCTACGACGTGGAAACACGTCATCCGGCAAACCTGTCTTTCACTTGATCGATGCGCGCTGCAAGTCTCACCGCTTGCAGGTCCGCTCGAGCTATTCAGCAGAGACTAGCAGCAGCCCGTAATTTGGAGGACTGTTATCCCACGGCTGTGACTCTGCACGAGCTCCGCGCAGGGCCGCTCACGCCAACTCAGTTGAAAGATAGACTGGAGTTGGGTGGCCTGAGCATCAAGGTCACTTTGACCATCGATGCTGAGTCGGTTTTTAAGTCCTTGCCAAGCAAAGACTTGAAGAAGCCGACCGAATGCAGCCTTTTAGGACACATCAGTTGGATACGACACATGATGGACCGTGGAATCGTGCATAGCATTCAGTGGCGTGCCACCCGCGATATGACTGCGGATGGCCACACCAAGGGCAGCATCGACAGAGAAACGCTCCTACAAGTCATGGGAGGTATACAGACCTTCAACCATGATCTGAAGAGACATGCTCCATATCGGGCCGGCCAGACATCAAGTTCTGACGCCGCCTGATGAGTGCGTCACGCACATACGAGGCAACTTGCTAGCGGGTCCACCTTCTTTTAGACCCGCTTCCTTTTTTCTGTCCTTGCGCATGTTAGCTGCTATGTATAGGGCCAACGGGCTCACGCTTCGCCCCCCTCCCCCCCGACTCTAAAGCGAGCTGAGGGACGCAAGGAGTGGAAGCGAACGTGCGCCCGCGGCCGCGTCGGCTCAAGCGGCCGGCCGCCCAAATACGACTGTGCCTCACTGGGAGACACACAATCGCTATCGAGACCAAAAGGATCTTCCTATCGCTTGAGATGGCATCTCTCTCATACTGGGACTATCGCTACTACGGTACAACAGAGCGGGGGCTTGGCTTCGCCCGACGCGAAGCTGTTGGCTGGGCCTTCCAGCCCCCTTTTAAACTGTTTCCGGTCCCTTCTGGGTGGCCCGCGCGCTGGGCCCGAAGCCCCAGGGTTAGTTTTTTGGGAAGAGTGTCTTATGGAAAACAACAAAACCAAACCCTCAGCCGCTGTCGATCGCCCAGGGGTTCGACGCCCCCCCGCGAGCGCCATGTTCCCGCTCGAGTTCCCCCGAGAGGGGGAGCTTATTAAAGGCGGGCGCTGTCCTGGCAGGAACCTCCACTCGCCTAGGGGAGTGTGTCGGCGGCGAGCGAGGGGGTCATGAGAAGGAGGATGTTTTCTCAGACTGAAGGCGGCGGGGCTTCTCAGAAACCGTCCGGCCTTCTGAGAGGCGTTCTTTCTCTTCGGGGAAGGCTTATAAAACCTCTCAGAAGGCAGGGGGACCTCCGAATCTCCTGAGAAGGCCTTTCCCTTATCACTTCTCCCCCGCGCTCGCCGCCGAGTGGGGGTCGGGCTCGCCCTCGGAGGTGCTGGGACAAGCCGACTCGCCCAGAGGGGATGTCGGTCGGGGGGGAAGTCGCGTTCGGCGGGGTCTCAAGCGTGGTTTCTCTGGGGTGGTCGAGTCGCCCTGGGGGCGTTTCGGTCGCTCGAACGTTTTTCTTCGCTCCGGCGTTCGAGAACATCCCTCGTGGATCGTTCAGGGGATTCCACCGAGGTGGATTTGCCCAGGGGGGTCTCGGAAGGGAGCAGCGGATGGGAAAGGAGGAGGGGATTTGGGCTTGACGCGTTGTAAGGGGGAAACTCCTGCGAATTTGTAGCAAGACTTGTTCCCAACCCTCCCTTGATTGGGCACTCCTTTTGTATAGAGCACTGTGGTCTCCACCTCCTTCCTCCTCCTCCTCCTCCTCATCTTCCTCCTCCTCCTCCTCCTCCTCCTCCTTCTCCTCCTCCTCCTCCTCCTCCTCCTCCTCCTCCTCCTCCTCCTCCTCTCTCTATTGTTTCCTGCTTTATTCCCAACCCTCCCTTGGTTGGGTTCTAGTTTTGTATCGAGCACTGTGGTATCCACCTCTTCTCCTCCCCCTCCTCCCGCTTCCCCCATTCTCCCTCATCCTCTCTCCTCCCTGCCTCGTGACCTCGCCGCCCCTGGGGGGCTGCGATCTGCGAAACAGGTTGCCACTTCCGTGGGGTGGGCTCCTGGGAGGCCCAACGGTGGGAAAACGTCCTACGCAGATCAACACGAGATCTCGTCGCCCCCTGGGGGGCTGCGATCTGCAAAGGGGACGCCACTTTGGTGGGCTCCTGGGAGGCCCAGCGGAGGTACGTCCTACGCAGATCACCACGAGACCTCGTCGCCTCCTGGGGGGCTGCGATCTGCGAATGTGTCGCCACTTTCGTGGACTCCTGGGAGGCCCAGCGGAGGCACGTCCTACGCAGATCACCACAGGACCTCGTCGCCCCGTGGGGGGCTGCGATTTGCGAAACAGGTCGCCATTTTCGTGGGCGTCTGGGAGGCCCAGCGGAGGTACGTCCTACGCAGATCACCACGAGACCTCGTCGCCCCCTGGGGGGTTGTGATCTGCGAATGTGTCGCCACTTTCGTGGGCTACTGGGAGGCCCAGCGGGGGTACGTTCTACGCAGATCACCACGAGACCTCGCCGTCCCCTGGGAGGCTGCGATCTGCGAAACAGGTCGCCACTTTCGTAGGCTGCTGGGAGGCCCAGCTGAGGTACGTCCTACACAGATCACCACGAGACCTCGTCGCCCCCTGGGGGGCTGCGATCTGCGAAAGGGGTCACCACTTTCGTGGGCTCCTGTGAGGCCCAGCGGAGACACGTCCTACGCAGATCACCACGGGACCTCGTTGCCCGGGTTGCGGCGACAGGGTCGCCAGTTTCGTAAGTTTCTCTTGGGAGGCCCAGCGGAGGTGTGCCATACGCAGATCACCACGAGACCTCGCCGCCCCCTGAGGAGCTGCGATCTGCGAAAGGGTCGCCACGTTCGTGGACTCCTGGGCGGGCCAGCGGAGGTGTGCCATACGCAGATCACCACGAGACTTCGCCGTCCCCTGGGGGGGGGGCTGTGATCTGCGAAACTGTCGCCACTTTCGTGGGCTTCTCTGAGGCCCAGCGGAGGTACGTCCCACGCAGATCACCACGAGACCTCACCGTTCCCTGGGGGGCTGCGATCTGCGGAATTGTCGCCACTTTCGTGGGCTCCTGTGAGGCCCAGCGGAGGCACGTCCTACGCAGATCAACACGAGATCTCGTCGCCCTCTGGGGGGGTGCGGCGAAAGGGTCGCCTTTTTGGTGGGCTCCTGGGAGGCCCAGCGGAGGTACGTCCTACGCAGATCACCACGAGACCTCGTCGCCCCCTGGGGGGGCTGCGATCTGCGAAAGGGTCGCCACGTTCGAGGACTCCTGGGAGGGCCAGCGGAGGTACTTCCTACGCAGTGACCGCGAGACCTCGTCGCCCCCTGGGGGGCTGCGATCTGCGAAACATGTCGCCACTTTCGTGGGCTCCTGTGAGGCCCAGCGGAGGCACGTCCTACGCAGATCACCACGGGACCTCGTCGCCCTTTGGGGGTTGCGGCGAAAGGGTCGCCACTTTCGTAAGTTTCTCTTGGGAGGCCCAGCGGAGGTACGTCCTACGCAGATCACCACGAGACCTCGTCGCCACTTGGGGGGCTGCGATCTGCGAATCTCTCTCCACTTGCGTGCGGGTTTTGGGAGGGCCAGCGGAGGTACGTCCTACGCAGATCACCACGAGACCTCGCCGTCCATCGGGGGGCTGCGATCTGCGAATCTCTCGCCACTTCCGTGGGCTCCTATGAGGGCCAGCGGAGTGACGTTTTTTGCGCGGATCCCCACGAGACCTCGCCGTCCTTTTGGGGGCCGCGCAGCGAATAGCGCATGGCGCTGTTCGTTGCCCATGTCGCACCCCTTATTCAGCTGCATGTTGTTTTTAATGCATGCGAGCACATGCTACGTTTAGCGCAAGGCGCTGTACTGCCATAGCACGCAGAGCGCTGTCCTGCAATGCGGACACAGCGCAAGGCGCTGCTACTCCTACGAATTATGTTTCCAATCGTTCCTCCACACGTGTCCATGCCCCTCGTGGTCGCTCTCCTGCCAACGACTTGACTCTTAAGAGTGACGCCACATACGTAAAACATCTGAATATTGTCCGACGTTTTTTGGCGAAGCGTTCAAGGGCATTGCGGATCATTCAATGATGGCTGTTGTATTGAGCGGTTGGATGTATATTCGCCACATGCTTAACAGGGTTGGGTACGTCCCGGGGTTATTCCGTTCTGCACGTGGCCGCGGCGCTCGCGATTTTTTGTTGTAGGGGGGCCTGGATTTTTCGGAATTGCTGGTGGGAGGTTGTGAGTGTCGCCAAACTATTGCCGGGCCTGGAATCTCGCGAATTGCCTGCGGGGTGCCAAGACTCTCGCGAGTTTTTCTTGGGGGGCCCGAGTTCTCCGACATGTCCCGCGGGGCGCCCCGACTCTCGCGAGTTGTTCACAGGAGGTGAGAACTCTTGCGAATTGTTCGCAGGAGGTGCGGGCGGCTATAAATGTGTGACGCTCGCCGGATCGCCGCTGAGGTGCTGCGTGAGGCTCCGCCTAGTCGCTTTAGGTGAGGCTGCGCCCCGTTGCTTTAGGTGAATGTGTCGCTGCGTGCCCCACTTTGATTGGACTCGCCGCTGGCGCGCTCGCCTGCGGCCGCTGACTAGAAAGTATTCCCATCAGCCCATCCACGAACGATGCCCAGGCGATGTGCCTTGATCAGGGAAGCGGAGGAGCATGCAGTGGACCAGGAGTTGGGGAATTTGTCAAACCTCAATCTTATGCGCCTTCGCGGATTTGCCGAATGAGGAAAGGCGGGGAGAGAGAGACGACGGGGAGGAGGAGGAGGAGGAGGAGGAGGAGGAGGAGGAGGAGGAGGAGGAGGAGGAGGAGGAGGAGGTGGGGGAGGGGAAGGAGGAAGGAGGGATGGGGAGAAATAGGCGGATGAGGAGGAGGAGGAGGAAGACGAGGAGGAGGAGGAGGACGAGGAGGAGGGGGAGGAGGAGGAGGAGGAGGAGGAGGAGGCGGAGGAGGAGAAGTTGGAGGTGGAGGTGGAGTCGGAGGTGGTGGAGGTGGAGGACAACGGCGAGCGTGCGGGCTTATTGGGGCGTTTTGGGGGCCACCTCAGGGTGCCTCTTTGGGCCTCTGGGTGGTATTTCGGGAGCCTCTTGGAGGCCTCTTGGACGCCTCTTGACGCCTTGGCGCCTCTTTGGGTCCTCTTGGGACGCTCTTGGGAGGCTTGGGGACTCTAGGAGCCATCTCGGAAGTGAGGAGCTTCAATTCGCCTTCCCCTCTAGAGTGCCTAACATTGTCTCTTGGACCCCCCTCGGTGCGCTCTTGGGGCGCTATGGGGGCCGTCGTGGGGCTCTCTCAGGCCTCTCTTGGGGCTCTCTGGAGCTCTTGGAGCTGTCTTGAGGCCTTGGATGGCCATCGAAATCAAAAAGGCGAGAGGGCAAATATCATTGATGTTCTTTTGGTGCTTGCAAGGTTTTGGCCTCTTGGCGGCAGCCGTGAGGCGCCCCGTGGCCACTTGAACCGTCTTGGAACGGTCGTGGGGCTTCTTCGAGCACTTTGGAGGCCATCCTGAGGCATGTTGGGCTATATAGTGCCATCTTGGAGGTCATCTAGGGCTCTCGGCTCTCTGAGTCCCTCTTGGAGCCGTCTTGGGACATCTTAGATGCTGATCGCTCGCGAACCCCCCCCCCCTCCCGGTCCGGAGGATGGGGTACGGGGAGGGGTCAAGGCACCCTCCCAGATAGCAAGCCGTCTAGCTCACTCCCACCCGCCCTCCCAACACATAAGCAGCACCCGATCCTCAGCATGTTCAGCGGTCGTCTTTGGATGGACAGCTACTGGGAACCAAAGCCGAGCTGCGCGACACTGGGGCGAGGTGCGTCACGCGTGCCATGCGCGCCACGCGCGCCAGGCACCCCTGGGGCCCGAGCGTGCCAGGCACGCCTGCTGCGCCAGAGCGCCACGTGCTCCGCGTGCTGCAGGTGTGCCGCATACTTCAGCCGCGCCAGGTGCTCCACGTTCGGGGAACGTGCAGAGTGTGTCAGGTGCGCCTGCGCACGCTACAGCACACATTCGGAAACATGTCGGACCCCACCATCCATGTCGAAAACCCATGCCCAGCATTGTGGCTGGTGGGCCTGCGCACAGCAGGCCATACGCCACCACTTGACAGTGATCGCGGGTTGACCGCGCATGCTCTAGGTTTAGCCGTGAGGTGCATGTTGTATTGTTCCCAACCCTCCTGCGTTGGGCACTCGCTTTCAATAGAGCATTGCGTGCTCCGCCTCCTCCCGCCCCCCTCCTCGTCTCATCTTTCCTACCTCCTACCTCGCTCCTTCCTGCGTGCCACCTTGCCTCCTGCCTGGTCATCCCTGCGGGGCTGCGATCTGCGAAACTGTCGCCACTTTCGAGGTGACGTCCCACCCAGACTCAGATTAGACCTCGCCATCCCTGGAGGGCTTCGATCTGCGAAACTGTCGCCACGTTCGAGGGCTGCTGGGGGGTCGGGCGGAGTGACGTCCCACGCAGACTCAGACTACACCTCGCCACCTCTCTGGGGCTGCGATCTGCGAAATTCTCGCCACCTTCGAGGGCTGCTGGGGGGTCGGGCGGAGTGACGTCCCACGCAGACTCAGATTAGACCTCGCCATCCATGTGAGAATCACGGCCCACGCGGCGACGGCAGGGGTATGCTGCCGGCGGCCCCAGCGGCCACAGTCGGCGGGCGGTGGTTCCCCCATGGAGTTCCTCGGGTTCCTGGGCGGTCGATGGAGTTGTCATGTACACGTTGGAGGGCCCAGGCGACCTGCCTCTAGAAGACCAGCAGTTTGGGGCCGATGCCGAATGCCGCTCTCGCGTCCCAGCCGAAAGCGTCTGTGTACGCATTGGGTGCCGTGGCGCCCATCGACACTTTTGGGGTGGATGCGTCTATGGACAACGTGGCCGTTGCGTTAAGCGCGGCGCAAGGTCGGAGAAAGGGTAGATCCGTCTACGGTATGTTCCTCTTCTAGAGCAGGTCCTATATGGTATTCCCAGGTGCACGAGGGCCGGCAGGAAGGTGGAATTGATATCCATAGCGTCGATGACCTTCTCCCCTCCTCGAAACTCGCCGCGCGCTGCTGTCGCGAGGGCGTCTGGCGTGAAGATGGTGCTCAGTGGAGAGGGCGCCGACGAGATCTTTGGCGGTCTGGCGCCTTAGTTTCCTGGCGATCGTGGTGGTGGTAGTGTCAAGTAGAAGGATAGGGAGGAGAGTGCAAGCTTTAAAGCGGGCTGGGCTCGACCCTGACTAAAACCGTTGAGTCGGACGGGAACCGGGCGCTGCGCACCACCTGTGCGTCCTGGAACGCCCTGAGAGCGTCCGAGAACGGTCCCAGGGCGTTCCACGACGCTCTGTGACGGCCACGGTGCCCGACACATCTTCTGGACCGGACCCGCCAGTTCTGGGTTTTCCCGATGTTTCCCTGGATTTGTCCTCGTCTTTCCTTCGTTTTGCGTTGGCGACCCGCGTATCGAGGCACTGGCTCGGGTTAACCCGCGAAAGCGGCGCATGCATAATCATTCGGAGGACCGCGCGAACTTCTGACAATGTATGATCATGCCTTCTTTATCGAAGACGCCTACGGCGAATCGCCGCCGCCCCCTGACTTCTAGAATGGCCCATGTGGCCGAGCGTTGTGGCGAGAGCTCCGCCAAGCTATCGGACCATGTGTTCCCCCAACCTTTGTGGAACCCCTTCGGGGACCACTTGGCTGAGGATGGCGGGGAAGATCAGGAGGAGGCGGAGAAGGAGGTGGAGGAGGAGGCGGAGTAGGAGGGGGGGGGCATCTTGAAGTCCTATGGGGACACTCTTGGGGCCTCCTGGGAGCCTCCTTGGGCCTCTTGGGGGCCTTTGGGGGCTTCTCGGGTGCCTCTTTGGCCGTTTTGGTGGGCTCCTGGCCTGTCTGACGCCGTCGGAAGCCGTCTTGGGGGCCTCTCTAGGCCGACTTGGGCCCTCTGGTGTGCTCCAGGGCTGTCTTGGAGGCCATCTTGGGCGTCTTGGGGGCCTCTTTGACCGTCTTGGGGCCCGCTTTGGACAGTCTTGGGGCCTCTTGGACGTTCTGGGGCCATCTTGGAGGCCCCTTGGGCGATCGTGGGGCGATTTTTGGGCGCTGTTGGGCCGTCTCGGGCCGTCGGTCGGCCGAAGAGGAGCAAATACAACAATTCTTCAAACACACACATGGAGCATCAATTATTCCCAACCATCCTGTGGTGTCGGGTCCTCGTTTTGAAGAGACAGCGCCCTGCGTCCCTCCCGCCGCCTCCTCCTCCTCTTTCTCCTCCTCCTTCTCCTCCTCCTCCTCCTCCTCCTCCTCCTCCTCCTCCTCCTCCTCCTCCTCCTCCTCCTCCTCCCCCTTCATCACCACTATCATCAGCAGCATCATCATCAGCAGCATCATCATCATCCAATACAGCGTTTCGTGGCCCCATGGGGAGCTTCACCGAAGCCCTCAGTGGCAGGGTTCGCACGGCGGCCCCGCGTTTTGGCGCACCCCTCACACGGTTCGTGGACCCATAGGGAGCTCCACCGAAGCCCCCAGTGGCAGGGTTCGCATGGCGGCCCCGCGCCATTTTGGCGCACCCCTCACACGGTTCGTGGCCCCATGGGGAGCTCCACCGAAAGCCCCCAGTGGCAGGGTTCGCACGGCGGCCCCGCGTTTTGGCGCACCTTTCACACGGTTCGTGGCCCCATAGGGAGCTCCACCGCAGGCCCCAGAGGCAGGGTTCGCATGGCTAGCCCGCGCCATTTGGGCGCACCCCTCGTGGCCCCACAGATGGCTCCACCGCAGGCCCCAGTGGAAGGGTTCGCATGGCTGCCCCGCCTCATTCTGGCGCACCCCTCACACGGTTCGTGGACCCATAGGGAGCTCCACCGAAGCCCCCAGTGGCAGGGTTCGCATGGCGGCCCCGCGCCATTTTGGCGCACCCCTCACACGGTTCGTGGCCCCATGGGGAGCTCCACCGAAAGCCCCCAGTGGCAGGGTTCGCACGGCGGCCCCGCGTTTTGGCGCACCTTTCACACGGTTCGTGGCCCCATAGGGAGCTCCACCGCAGGCCCCAGTGGCAGGATTCGCATGGCGGCCCTTCCCCACTCTGGCGCACCCCTCGCATGGTTCGTGGCCCCATAGATGGCTCCACCGAAGGCCCCAGTGGCAGGGTTCGCATGGCGGCCCCGCACCATTTTATCGCACCCCTGACAAGGTTCGTGGCCCCATTGGGAATCCCTTTGCCTCGTCCCACCTGCCTTGCGGTTCCCACACTTGCGTATGGTTGGGTCCTTCGCCAGGATAATTTTGGCCTCTTCGGGCCTTCCTGGAGGCCCTCTTGGAGGCCTCTTTGAGGCCTCTTGGAGGCCTCTTGAGCCGTCTTGGGCCATCTTAGAGACATATTGGACCGTCTTGGTGGGCTCCTGGCCCGTCTGACGCCGTCGGAAGCCGTCTTGGGGGCCTCTCTGGGCCGACTTGGGGTACTCCAGGGCTGTCTTGGAGGCCATCTTGGGCGTCTTCGAGGCCTCTTGGGCCGTCGTTGGGCCCTCTTGGGGCAATCTTGGGGGCCTGTTAGGGCAGTCCTGCGGCCATGGATGCTAATCGACGCTAAAGACATAACTGCGAGGGTACACATATACAATGCTCCCATGATTTGCAACCGAACTCATACGTCCGATGAAGGAACCACTGAGCCAGATAGACACAGATTGCGCCCATGCAGCGAGTAAGCCAGATTGAAAAGGACTAAGCGGGATTATGCCAGATTGGCCCGAAATTCGACCACGTGACGACCCCGGCGTTGGTTCCTGACACCGTGAGGACCCTGAGATCCGGTTGTTGCAAATTTCTCAGACTGGGCGTTTTCGCCCGGTTTCGGGCCCTGGGACCATCAAATATCGGTCCAGCTCATATGATAACGTGCCGCAGAAAGATAGGATCTAGGGTTCCGGTCGTAATTTTTGTTGGGTATGTTGCAATTGTGTTCGCACTGTCGGTTCTCAAGGGAGGAGGACCGTGAGGGTTGGAGGAGGACGAGGAGGAGGAGGAGGATGGGGAGGACTAGAAGGAGAAGGAAGGAGGTGCAAGGGGACGAGGACGAGGAAGGAGGGATGGGGGGAAGGACACGACGAGAAGGAAGAGGAATGGGCGCACGAGGCGGGGCCACGGCCGCCGCCCCCACGAGGAGTAGAGCCGAAGCGGAGACCGGCCGGCGACGACCGACGCCGAGGGACGGCGCGGCGACTGCGACGACGGCGCAGGAGACGAGGAACGGCGGCAGCGCACCAGACGACGACGTCGTCGTCGTTGTTTGCGTCGCCGTTGTCGTTCGCGTCGCCATCGTTCGCGCACGTGACGACGACGACGACGACGACGGCGGCGGCGGCGACGACGACGGCGGCGGCGGCGGCGGCCAGGGCGCGCGCGCGCGCTCCTCCCTTCTCTTTCGGGTCCCTCCTCTTTCTTCCTCCTCCCCCCAGCCTTCCCTTTTCTCCCTCCATCCCCCTATCTTCGGCCGGTTCCTCCTCCTCCTCCTCCTCTTCCTCATCCTCTTCGTCCTCCCCAGCATGAGATTTGTACGTATTTGTCGCCGCCGAGGCGCCACCACTCCGCCCCTCGTAGGGCCGTCCCGCGCGACGTGGGGGCGCCGTGTTCCGTGTTCAGTGTTCTCCTCCCCCCTGCTTTCTCGCCGTGCCTTCCTTCCCTCCCCTCAGTCCTGGTCTCATCTGCGCTTGCCCGTGGGTGTCACTCAGCCGTCGTTTTTGCTGTTCGTCGTCCATCGCGCCGACGGCGAGTGCAAGGCGTCGGCGACGCAGAAGACGCAGAACGACGGCGACGCGAACGAATGCGACGCGGACGACGACGACGACGCGGACGACGACGACGCGGACGACGACGACGACGACGACGACGACGACGACGACGACGACGACGACGACGACGACGACGACGACGACGACGACGGCCAGCGCGCGCGCCAGGGGGGAGGGCGCCGCCCGCCCTCGGCTGGCGCGCGCGCCATGCCGCCCGCGTCCGCGGCGCTGCGCCTGGCCCTGCGGCTGCCGCTCTACGCCATCGCCCGGGGGGGCTGCCGCCCAGCGCCGCCGACCCGTCGAGGCCCCGTGGTCTCTGGACGCCCGAAATGGGTACTGAAAGAATGGGTACAATGCCGAACAGCGAATCTGGTTCATTTTGAACAGGACTCGCTGTCCACGCCGCCGCGGCCTGTGTCCATTCGAGACAGAAGGCCGCCTGCCCAACAGCGGCCGCTGTTGGTTTGGGACAACATTTGCTGTTGGGCATTGTACCCATTCTTTCTCCGCCCATTTTGGGCGTCCAAATGGTCGGGTGCTGCTAGAATCAAGCAGTGGCGAAGCGTCCTGGCTCGCCTGTAGGCCCACCAAACATTGGGCCAAGAACTGTGTGTGGTCTGCACGAAGTGTTCTTAGAACATGTTCTGGCTGAAGCTGTCTTGTTGTAACACATCAGGCTTATGTTCTAAGAGGATTGGTTGTTGTTACTAGAACGTTTTTAGGTTCTACGAACACTGCGTGGTAGGCATGTTAGGAATGCCGGGACGGTCGGTCCCTGCTCATTAGAAGTGCCCCCGGCCCTAGGTGCCCCCAGGATTCCCAAGGAAGTCCCCAGGGCCTCCAGAGCACTCCTCACGAGGCCCAGGGGTCGACCTAAACGGTATTTTGGCGATTTCGTAAACCGTTTTCGTTTTGATTTCTGCTTGATTTCGCTTCGCAGCAAACTCAGAACGAAGACAGAAGAAAGGACAACGAACACAAAACAAAAACCATTGTTTTGGTCGAGCACTCACGAGGCCCAGAGGGGCCCAGGTGCTCCAAAGTGGGTCGACAAGTCGGGAGCACCTTAGGCCATGGGCACCTTTCTAGCAACCCCCGACGTGCAGGGCCCGGCGTCGATCCGCACGGTCCGCTTCGAGGTCGGGTTCGGCCGGCCCGGGCGGACCTGTTCCGGAGAGATGTGATACAGTGGCGGCGCCATCGTTCTGATTCAGAGAGTGCTTCTGACTCGTGGCTCCAACAAGGAGCCGATGATGACTTGTGGCTCCAACAGGAAACCGACGAGACAACCTAGATATCCATATCTCTATGTACATATTCACACGCACACACACACTCACACTCGTTTCACATACCGACGTCCCCCCGGCTGGCGGCCTAATGCCGAGCCGACCGATGCGGTTCGATGTCGGCCTCGACCAGCCCGACCTGATTCATTTCGTCGAGAAACGGCAGAAACATAAGCTCTCGGAGCTCTACGCGAATTTCTTAGATCGGCGGTGGACGTCGCCTGGCGGCGCCTTTGCCGCCGCGTCTGGCACGCTCCGAGCGACTGGGAGGGAGGGTCCAGCGCCGATCCAAGAAATCCGCGCAGACGTCCGAGAGATGATGCTATGCAGTTCGGTGTTAGTTTCGGCCGGCCCGTTCCGAGCCGTGTTTGATGTGTATGTGTATGTATATATATATATATATATATATATATATATCCCTGGGGGCGAGGCCGGGAGCCCCAGGACAGGTGCCCCGACCCCCCATGGGGGGACCAGGGCTCATTTTCCATGTGTTTTTACATGGTTTCCGCGTCCTGGGCCTCGGAGGCCGCCGCCTCCGACCTCCCATGGGAGGACGGGGCGGCCAGGGAGGTCCAAAATAGTCCAGGAGGGCCTCCAGAGGCCCCCAAGACGGCCCAAGCCGGCCCCGAGTCGCCGAAAGACCGCTCCAGGACGCCCAAGATAGGCCCAAGACGGCCCGAGAGGCCCCCCAAGGCACTCCACGACGCTTCAAGACGCCTCTCCAGAGCGCTTCCAGAGGCCGAAATCGTCAATTGTAAGAAGGTTTTCGAACCATTTTGGCCTTCCAGCCTTTTCGGCTGTCCGACGTTCCAAGACGGCTCAATAGGCCCCCAAGAGCGCCCCAAGACGGCCCAAGAGGGCTCCAAGACGGCCCCAGAGTCGCCCAAGACAGCCCAACAGAGCCCCAAGACGGCCCCAAGATGCGCCCAAGAGGGGGACCACGACTCCAAAATTCGACCCTCCCGCTTGAAGAGTGCCCCAGGAGGCCCCAAGGAGCCCCCAAGAGGCCCCAGGAGGCCCCCAAGAGGCACCCAGGAGGCCCAAACGAGGCCTAAAGAGGCCACAAGACAGCCCCGAGGAGGCCCCACAACGGTCCCAAAACGGCTACCGAGAAGCTGCGAAACTGCCTTCACGACGTCCCCGACAGGCCAACCACGAGATCCAAACCAACACCCATGAGGCCTCTGACCCACCACCCAGGGCACGGTGGCGGGAGCAGTGACAGCACTTGTGCACAGCATGTTCCGGCGGGAGCCTTCCGGAACACGCTGCAGGAGGCGGAGGAGGAAGATCAGGAGGAGAGAGAGTTGGAGTGGGAGGAGGAGGATGGGGACGAGGAGGAGGAAGAGGCCTCCCAGACAGCTCCAAGATAGCCGAAGAGGCTTCCAAGAGGGCCCTGCGCGGCCCACGAGGGCCCCAAGGCGGTGCCTGAGGCGCCCAAGACGTCCCGAGAGGGCCCCAAGACGGCCCCAAGAGAGGCCCAAGAAGGGAAACACGAACCGAGAATCCGAGCTTTCTACCCCGAGAGGTTCTCGGGAAGTCCCAAGAGGCCCCCAATCGGATCCAAGAGGCCCCCAAGAAGCTCCCAAGAGGGCCGACGAGGTTCCAAGAGATCTCCCAAGGTGGCCCCAAGAGGCACAACTCATAGTTTTACGATTGGGCTTTGACGGGTTTTAATTTTTTCGGCCTTTTGGCATCCCGATGCTCCAAGACGGCCCAAGAGGCTTCCAATACCGCTCCCATATAGAGGAAGAGGCCTCCAAGAGGGCCCCAAGACGGCCCGCGAGGGCCCCAAGACGGTGCTTGAGGCGCCCAAGACGGCCCGAGAGGGCCCCAAGAGCCCCAAGAGAGGCCCAAGAAGGGGAACGCGACCCAACAGCAGAGCGGTCCCCCCAAAAGGCCCACAGGAGGCCGCAAGAGGCCCCCAAGTGGTCCGACGAGGACCCCAAAAGCTTCCCGAGAGCCTCAAAAGGCCCCTAGGAGACGTCCAAGAGCCTTTAAAATAGCCCAAGAGTGCCCTCGATGCGTCAAAACTGCTTCCAGGAGGCCCCCGGGAGGCTTCCGGATTGCCTCAATTTGGCCGCAGGTGGCCTCAAGTCGGGCTTCCACGCAGCCAAGACGGCCAATGAAAGCTTCAGATTGCAGAACCGATGCCCCCAAGGGACCCTCAGACGCCCCCCCAAGAAGCACCCAAGAGGTGCCTCTATCAGCCGGTTGACGAAGCATGCGGAACACCCCAGAAGCTCCTCAGATGCCGTCGCGCGCCTGTGCTTGATATCGTTGTCCAAGATCGTCCAGCGCCCCCCAGGCCTGGGCTAGAACCTGAGCGCGCGCGAAGCGCGCGCGATGGTTCTAGTATATATATATAACAACGTGCAGCATACACATGTATGCAATTGTGTGTATGTGTATATATATACATAGACATGTACACGTACGCACAGATTCAGGTGTGTTCCGACGCAGGGGGAACGGGGAGCAAGGGGCAGGAAGACATTGAAGAAGGAGGAAGGAGGGAGGGAGGAGGAGGAGGAGCGAGGACGGGAGCAAGGAGGAGGAAGGAGGGGGGCGAGGCCCGGAGCCCCAGGACGTCCGAGAGATGATGCTATGCAGTTCGGTGTTAGTTTCGGCCGGCCCGTTCCGAGCCGTGTTTGATGTGTATGTGTATGTATATATACATATATATATATATATATATATATATATATATATCCCTGGGGGCGAGGCCGGGAGCCCCAGGACAGGTGCCCCGACCCCCCATGGGGGGACCAGGGCTCATTTTCCATGTGTTTTTACAGGGTTTCCGCGTCCTGGGCCTCGGAGGCCGCCGCCTCCGACCTCCCATGGGAGGACGGGGCGGCCAGGGAGGTCCAAAATAGTCCAGGAGGGCCTCCAGAGGCCCCCAAGACGGCCCAAGCGGGCCCCGAGTCGCCGAAAGACCGCTCCAGGACGCCCAAGATAGGCCCAAGACGGCCCGAGAGGCCCCCCAAGGCACTCCACGACGCTTCAAGACGCCTCTCCAGAGCGCTTCCAGAGGCCGAAATCGTCAATTGTAAGAAGGTTTTCGAACCATTTTGGCCTTCCAGCCTTTTCGGCTGTCCGACGTTCCAAGACGGCTCAAAAAAAACCCAAGAGCGCCCCAAGACGGCCCAAGAGGGCTCCAAGACGGCCCCAGAGTCGCCCAAGACAGCCCAACAGAGCCCCAAGACGGCCCCAAGATGCGCCCAAGAGGGGGACCACGACTCCAAAATTCGACCCTCCCGCTTGAAGAGTGCCCCAGGAGGCCCCAAGGAGCCCCCAAGAGGCCCCAGGAGGCCCCCAAGAGGCACCCAGGAGGCCCAAACGAGGCCTAAAGAGGCCACAAACAGCCCCGAGGAGGCCCCACAACGGTCCCAAAACGGCTACCGAGAAGCTGCGAAATTGCCTTCACGACGTCCCCGACAGGCCAACCACGAGATCCAAACCAACACCCATGAGGCCTCTGACCCACCACCCAGGGCACGGTGGCGGGAGCAGTGACAGCACTTGTGCACAGCATGTTCCGGCGGGAGCCTTCCGGAACACGCTGCAGGAGGCGGAGGAGGAAGATCAGGAGGAGAGAGAGTTGGAGTGGGAGGAGGAGGATGGGGACGAGGAGGAGGAAGAGGCCTCCCAGACAGCTCCAAGATAGCCGAAGAGGCTTCCAAGAGGGCCCTGCGCGGCCCACGAGGGCCCCAAGGCGGTGCCTGAGGCGCCCAAGACGGCCCGAGAGGGCCCCAAGACGGCCCCAAGAGAGGCCCAAGAAGGGAAACACGAACCGAGAATCCGAGCTTTCTACCCCGAGAGGTTCTCGGGAAGTCCCAAGAGGCCCCCAATCGGATCCAAGAGGCCCCCAAGAAGCTCCCAAGAGGGCCGACGAGGTTCCAAGAGATCTCCCAAGGTGGCCCCAAGAGGCACAACTCATAGTTTTACGATTGGGCTTTGACGGGTTTTAATTTTTCGGCCTTTTGGCATCCCGATGCTCCAAGACGGCCCAAGAGGCTTCCAATACCGCTCCCATATAGAGGAAGAGGCCTCCAAGAAATCCCCAAGACGGCCCGCGAGGGCCCCAAGACGGTGCTTGAGGCGCCCAAGACGGCCCGAGAGGGCCCCAAGAGCCCCAAGAGAGGCCCAAGAAGGGGAACGCGACCCAACAGCAGAGCGGTCCCCCCAAAGGGCCCACAGGAGGCCGCAAGAGCCCCCAAGTGGTCCGACGAGGACCCCAAAAGCTTCCCGAGAGCCTCAAAAGGCCCCTAGGAGACGTCCAAGAGGCTTTAAAATAGCCCAAGAGTGCCCTCGATGCGTCAAAACTGCTTCCAGGAGGCCCCCGGGAGGCTTCCGGATTGCCTCAATCTGGCCGCAGGTGGCCTCAAGTCGGGCTTCCACGCAGCCAAGACGGCCAATGAAAGCTTCAGATTGCAGAACCGATGCCCCCAAGGGACCCTCAGACGCCCCCCCAAGAAGCACCCAAGAGGTGCCTCCATCAGCCGGTTGACGAAGCATGCGGAACACCCCAGAAGCTCCTCAGATGCCGTCGCGCGCCTGTGCTTGATATCGTTGTCCAAGATCGTCCAGCGCCCCCCCGGCCTGGGCTAGAACCTGAGCGCGCGCGAAGCGCGCGCGATGGTTCTAGCCCAGGGGCCCGAAAACAGCTGCCCGACCCTCCAGTACCGGGGCTCATTTTCGCTGTGCTTTTACGCGGTTTCGGCGTCCCGGGCCTCGAAGGCCGCCGCGATGCTCCTGGACATTTTCCAGATCCTCGGCGCGGGCTCCAAGACCATTCCGCAGAGGGCTCCAACAGGCTCCAGGGCAGCCCAAGAGGGCTCCAAGACGGCTCCAGGAACGACTGCAGGGTCTCAGTTTTTCTGTGTTTTCTGCAAGACGGCTCCAAGAAGACTGCATGTCTTATGAGGATGGCTTCCGCCTCTTGCCCCGAGCATCCCAAACTGCCTGAACGGTCTCCACTCGCCTTCCCCAAACCCAGCGCTTGCCCAAGCGCGTTCCGGACGGTCTTCGCCGGAACGCGCTGGAATGATCACGCGCTGCGGTTTCCCATGCCAACGTCCTCGGACGTGGGCGCCCTGCCACGAGCGCGTTCCGGGCAGATGCTCCCGGAACGCGCTGAAAAGATATGGCCACATCTCGGGGACGCTCCCGGCACCGCTGCCCCAGCCTTTCCGGGCAGCCTCCACAGCGCTCCAGGAGGGCCCAAGACGGAGCCCCCAGAATGCGAAAGGATGGCCCAAGACGCTCCCGAGCAGCCCAAGTCAGCCTTCCGACGGCTCTCGAGGCTTCCAGGTGGCCTCCAAGAAGTCTGATAGGTATCACGGTACGGCCCGAAGAGGCCAAAGTCGTATATGTTCAATGGTCTTTTCAATGTTTTTGGCTTCTCGCGTTTTCTAGCTTCCAACGGTCCAAGAGCGCCGAAGAGCCGCCATGGGGGTACCGGGCTTATTTTCCGTGTGTTTTACAGGGTTTCCGCGTCCTGGGCCTCTGAGGCCGCCGCCTCCGACCCCCCATGGGAGGACGGGGCGGCTGGGGAGGTCCAAAATAGTCCAGGAGGGCCTCCAGAGGCTCCCAAGATGGCCCAAGCGGGCCCCGAGTCGCCGAAAGACCGCTCCAGGACGCCCAAGACAGGCCCAAGACGGTCCGAGAGGCCCCCCAAGGCACTCCACGACGCTTCAAGACGCCTCTCCAGAGCACTTCCAGAGGCCGAAATCGTCAATTGTACAAAGGTTTTCGAACGATTTTGGCCTTCCAGCCTTTTCGGCTGTCCGACGTTCCAAGACGGCTCAATAGGCCCCCAAGGGCGCCCCAAGACGGCCCAAGAGGGCCCCAAGACGGCCCCAGAGTCGCCCAAGACAGCCCAACAGAGCCCCAAGACGGCCCCAAGATGCGCCCAAGAGGGGGACCACGACTCCAAAATTCGACCCTCCCGCTTGAAGAGTGCCCCAGGAGGCCCCAAGGAGCCCCCAAGAGGCCCCAGGAGGCCCCCAAGAGGCACCCAGGAGGCCCAAACGAGGCCTAAAGAGGCTACAAAACAGCCCCGAGGAGGCCCCACAACGGTCCCAAAACGGCTACCGAGAAGCTGCGAAACTGCCTTCACGACGTCCCCGACAGGCCAACCACGAGATCCACACCAACACCCATGAGGCCTCTGACCCACCACCCAGGGCACGGTGGCGGGAGCAGTGACAGCACTTGTGCACAGCATGTTCCGGCGGGAGCCTTCCGGAACACGCTGCAGGAGGAGGAGGAGGAGGAAGATCAGGAGGAGAGAGAGTTGGAGTGGGAGGAGGAGGAGGAGGAGGAGGAGGAGGAGGAGGAGGAGGAGGAGGAGGAGGAGGAGGAGGAGGAGGAGGACGAGGAGGAGGAAGAGGCCTCCCAGACAGCTCCAAGATAGCCGAAGAGGCTTCCAAGAGGGCCCTGCGCGGCCCACGAGGGCCCCAAGGCGGTGCCTGAGGCGCCCAAGACGGCCCGAGAGGGCCCCAAGACGGCCCCAAGAGAGGCCCAAGAAGGGAAACACGAACCGAGAATCCGAGCTTTCTACCCCGAGAGGTTCTCGGGAAGTCCCAAGAGGCCCCCAATCGGATCCAAGAGGCCCCCAAGAAGCTCCCAAGAGGGCCGACGAGGTTCCAAGAGATCTCCCAAGGTGGCCCCAAGAGGCACAACTCATAGTTTTACGATTGGGCTTTGACGGGTTTTAATTTTTTTTCGGCCTTTTGGCATCCCGATGCTCCAAGACGGCCCAAGAGGCTTCCAATACCGCTCCCATATAGAGGAAGAGGACTCCAAGAGGGCCCCAAGACGGCCCGCGAGGGCCCCAAGACGGTGCTTGAGGCGCCCAAGACGGCCCGAGAGGGCCCCAAGAGCCCCAAGAGAGGCCCAAGAAGGGGAACGCGACCCAACAGCAGATCGGTCCCCCCACAAGGCCCACAGGAGGCCGCAAGAGGCCCCCAAATGGTCCGACGAGAACCCCAATAGGAGACGTCCAAGAGGCTCTAAGATAGTTCAAGAGTGCCCTCGATGCGTCAAAACTGCTTCCAGGAGGCCCCCGGGAGGCTTCCGGATTAACTCAATCTGGCCGCAGGTGGCCTCAAGTCGGGCTTCCACGCAGCCAAGACGGCCAATGACGGCTTCAGATTGCAGAACCGATGCCCCCAAGGGACCCTCAGACGCCCCCCCAAGAAGCACCCAAGAGGTGCCTCCAACAGCCAGTTGACGAAGCATGCGGAACACCCCAGAAGCTCCTCAGATGCCGTCGCGCGCCTGTGCTTGATAGCGTTGTCCAAGATCGTCCAGCGCCCCCCAGGCCTGGGCTAGAACCTGAGCGCGCGCGAAGCGCGCGCGATGGTTCTAGTATATATATATATATAACAACGTGCAGCATACACATGTATGCAATTGTGTGTATGTGTATATATATACATAGACATGTACACGTACGCACAGATTCAGGTGTGTTCCGACGCAGGGGGAACGGGGAGCAAGGGGCAGGAAGACATTGAAGAAGGAGGAAGGAGGGAGGGAGGAGGAGGAGGAGCGAGGACGGGAGCAAGGAGGAGGAAGGAGGGGGGGAGGAGCAGGAAGGAAGGAGGGGGGGAGGAGGAGGAGAGCAAGGGAGCAAGGAGGAGGAAGGAGGGGGGGAGGAGGAGCGAGGACGGCGGCGGCGGCAAGCGGCAGTGCCGACAGCGACGTCGACGACGAGAGACGACCACGACCGACCGACCGACGACCGAAGAGAAGCGACGACGACTACGAGAAAAATCCCGGGCGCGACGCGCAGTAGTTGTACCATCTATCGGGGGCGGAAAAGAGGGGGGTGATGACCAGGGGGGGGGGATATCATGGCGCGGGCCATGATATTTCCCCAGATTCCATGGCGCCTCTTCTTATTTCATTACGTCCCAGGCCCCACCGCTGGGCCGCGCACATGCCGCCGGTCATGATTTGCACCCCCCCCTCTTGGACACCCCCCTCTTGGCCGCTCCCGAGTCTAGTCCACACGTTCGCTCCGTGAGGTACGGGTCGACGTTCACACGGCGATGCTTCGACGGAAGTCCGACGTGAATCCGGCGGGACCCCGACGTTAGTCTGACGTGGATCCAACGTACAGTCGAACCGCATAGTAAGGATGAGCAACCTTCCCAAGGGTTCTCTTGCATCCTTGCCTCCTCGGTTCATCCTTGGCCACTTTCGTCGGCCGCGCCCCGCTCGAATTGCAGGGTTGGATCTAAACGCTGTTTTGCTGGACTTCGGTAGTGTTTTGTTGTTCGTTTTGGGAGGGAGGTACAAGAAAACAAGTAGAGCAAAACGAACGACAAAACGATAACAAAACGAAACACAACGTTTAGGTCCAGCCTTGTCGAAAGGCTTCGAAATGGGGTTCCAAGGCCCTTTCATCCTTATCGCGCATCCTTACTATACGGGTTGACTGTACACTGGGTGTCACGTTGCCGCGCGAGGCCTCCATCAGTGTCTTCCGAAGCTTCTGCCCTCCGCCGCCTGGCGGCGTCGGCCGCGGCGTGCCGCGCCGCTAACGGTCGCCCTGGGGCGCCCCGCAGTGCAGGGCCCGGGATAGTTAAGCAGGGCTCGAGCCGCACGGTGCTCTGGCGATGTCGTGGACCCTTCTCGTTCTGACTTCTGATTGGCAGCAAAGAGGCGGAAAACCGAGACGGAGCGAGGGGCAGCGAAGACAAAGCGAAATGCAAAGCGACAGCGAGCGAGGCCCGCGACGACCGACGAGCGCCGGCGACGAGCGGCGGCGGCGCGCGGCGAGCGGCGAGCGACGAGCGACGGCGGCGAGCGGCGAGCGGCGAGCGGCTACGCCGAGCGACGGCGGCGAGCGGCGGAGCCCACCCGCCGGCGCGGGCGGCGGCTCGCCACCGCCCTGGCCGGGCTCTTCCTCTGCTGCAAGCGGGGCGCGCGCGCGGCGCGGCGTCCGCCGGGCGGCGGCCGAAGGCCCCGGCGGTCGCCGCAGCCGCGGGACGT
The DNA here is from genome assembly GCA_963575745.1 of Prorocentrum cordatum. Classification (NCBI taxonomy): domain Eukaryota; class Dinophyceae; order Prorocentrales; family Prorocentraceae; genus Prorocentrum; species Prorocentrum cordatum. The sequence goes on along the minus strand of CAUYUJ010018093.1, from coordinate 149,273 downwards.
CGGCGACGGTGGCGTCGGCGGCGACCGCGGCTCAGCAGCCGCTGATGGGCCTGTTTTCCACCACCGCCACCATACGTTGGAGGGGGGAAGAAGGTGGAGGAGGAGGAGGAGGAGGAGGAGGAGGAGGAGGACCCCCTCCCCCTCCTACCTATTTTGGTGGCGGTGGGAAACAAGCCCACCAGCAGCCCACCGCCGCCCGGGCCCAGCAGGGGCATCCATGCATGGTGGACCTCTTGAGACGGCAAGGCCGCTGTTCGAAGCCTCCGGTCCGGGGTGTGGTCGGAGGCCCCTGGTCGTCGCAGTTGTTGGTCGTCGGCTTCGGCGGCGGTGTCGATCTCGCCATCTTCAATGCATGGGGGGCGACCACCGCCGCCGACGACGCTGACGACCAGCGACCAGCGCACCGCCAAGCCTCCAGCGTGGCCGCCATATGCGGGGTGCGCGCGGCGCGCGCGCCCCCGTGAAATCTCCCCCGCGCGCGCCATGAGAAGGCCTGTCCCCTCCCACGCTCCTCGCTCCTCCTCGCTCCTCCTCGCTCCTCCTCGCTCCTCCTCGCTCCTCCTCCTCCTCCTCCTCCTCCTCCTCCTCCTCCTCCTCCTCCTCCTCCTCCTCCTCCTCCTCCTCCTCCTCCTCCTCCTCTTCCTCCTCCTCCTCCTCCTCCTCCTCTCCCCCAGGGCGCGCCGCTGCGCTACTTTTGAGGGCAACGGTGGCGCCGCCGCCTGCTACTTTTGGGGGCAACGATGGGGGTCAAAAGCCCAGGGGAGAGCAATACCTGTATCAAAGGGCGCCGATGACCGATGCTTTCGGTGAGGCTCCAGGGAAAACGTGCAATCCCCGCCCCTGAGCTATTCGCCCCTATCGTCGCCTCCGATAAATTTGGAGGCCTCCTAGATGGGGTCGGAGCAGATGGGGCCGGAGGATCGCGCCGCATCGGCGATGCAACGGCGATGCACTGGCGATGTACCAGCGACGTCGGCGATGCATCGGCGAAGTCAGCGTGGAGAGAATAGGGCTCCACATTGAGCCGCACAGTGGTCGGTCGGCGGCAGTGGTGCCGGTCTTACCGAACAAAAAAAGAGCGAACAATTACATTCACATAACAACTCGGAGGTCCGCGCAGATTTCTCGGATCGGCGCTGGACCCCCCTGGCATCGCCTCTGGCGCCGCCACTGGCGCGCTCCGCGCGCCAGGGAGGAAGGGCCAGCGCCGATCCAAGAAATCCGCGCGGATCTCGCAGTTTTTATGTTTATGCCATTTTTCGCTTCCCTATACTTGAACAAGAACCCGACGGGCGTTTTCCTACGTCTTCGGCCTCTGGGGGCCCTCGCTGGGCCCCAGGACCGTCAAGAGCCAGCTCGGAATGAAAAAATCTGCCCCAGGGAAAGGGTCGGGACTTCGGGGGAGCCCGTACAGTCAACCCACTTGAATAAGGATGAACGACTTTCCAAGAGTACCCTTGCATCCTTCCCTTTCGGCCAAACCTTGACCACTTTCGTTGGCCCCGCCCGACTCGCAAAGTGTCGGCATGGCCTTCCAAGGCCCTTGCATCCTTACCGCGCATCCTTACCTGCGGCGCCCAGAACCCGGATGTCGGAGCAGTCCAAAACGCGTGAAACGCTTGTAGGAGACGCTTGCAAAGACGCTTGAAAGGATGTCTGGGCAGCCTGCAAGCTCGACAAAGGAGCCTCGCAGGAGCTCCCAAGGAGCTTCGAAGGAGCTGCGGAAAGGTTCTCCGGAAACCTACTGGGAACGAGTAGGACAACGCTCTCGGGGCACGCTGCAAGTTCAAGCAAGCCGTTACGAGGCTGCTTGACTGGAGCCCGCTTCTAATCTAAAGCCATCTCAGCTCTCAGAGATGCATTTTGGAATTAAGCGGGTTTGCTGCATTGGACATTTCAAGGCATCGGATGTCTGGGAATGCAGGTCGCAGAAAGTGCACGGCGGCGGCTGGATGCCTAGCGGTCGCTGGTCGTCGGCGTCGTCGGCGTTGTCGGCGGCGGTGTCGGTCGTCGTCTCCAATCTCCAGCGAAGGAGAGGATGGCGTTTTCGCCCGGTCTCTGTTGGGCCTGGGGATCATCACAGATCTCAACACGACCGAAATTGGTACGGAAAGGTGGGGTACGATGCCCAACAGCAGTTCCTGTTTATTTTGAACAGGACTCGCTGTCCTCACCGCCGCGGACGTTGTTCACTGAAGACAAATATCACCACCCACCAAGCCACCCCAACCCAACCCGAAGGCTCAGATTTACCCTCGATTTCTAGTGGGGGGGGGTCCGGGAACATCGAAAAAACACATATGGAGCCCATACCCCCCCCAACCCGAAATTCGGGCCTTCGGGTTGGGTTGGGGTGGTCTGGTAGGTAGTCAAAATAGCCGCCTGCTCAACAGCGGCCGCGGTCGGTTGTGGACAACATTTGTTGATGGGTATTGTACCCATTTTTGTCCGTACCCGTTTCGGGCGTCCAAAAGATCGATCGGGCTTGCAAAATAGCGGGGAAAGATGGGGTCGAGGGTTCCGTTCGTGATTGTGCACGGTGGTGTTGTTTTCGCTGCGTCGGATCTCAGGGGAGGGCGTGAAGTTGGGCGGCAATGGCGCCCGTCAACGGTACCGCCGTGGGCGCGTGCCCTGGCTGGGTCGGCCATCTTTCTCTTCCTCCCTCCCCTCCTTCTCCTCCTCCTCCTCCTCCTCCTCCTCCTCCTCCTCCTCCTCCATCCCTCCTCCACCTCCTCCTCCTCCTCCTCCATCCCTCCTCCACCTCCTCCTCATCCTCCTCTTCCTTCTCCTCATCCTCTATCCCTCCTCTTCCTCCTCCTCCTCCTCCTCCTCCTCCTCCTCCTCCACTGGGGGTATAGGAGGCTGCCCAACGACTGCATAGGGGTCGTCGGCGGCGTCGGCAGCATCTTCGTTGCCGTCGCTTGTCGGCGGTGGCGGTCGCTGTCGTCGGCAGCGATGACAGTGTCGTTCATGGTCGCCCGTCGCGGGCGGCGCCATCATCCATCGTCGCCGCCGTCGTCGTTCGTTGAACGTCGGCGGCGGTCGTCGCCGCCGTCAGCAGCGGCGTCGGTCGTCGTTGTTGTCGTCCGCGTCGTCCCTCTTCCTCTTGTGGGCCTTCGGGTGACGCCCCCGCCACCACGGCTGGACGGGAGTCGACAACTGGGCCAGGACGGATGCCGAGAGGGGTCCGCTGACCTGTTTCGGTTCATTTTGTTCGGGGTTTGGGAGGGGAAGGTGGAGAGGTGGGGTTGGCAGGGTTGGAGCGAGGGGGGCGGCGCTCTAACAAGTCGGCGGAGCTTCTCAGAAGGCAGGGGGGCCTTTTCGAAGCCCGCCAGGCTTCTGAGAAACCTTCTCATGCAGGCCCCAAGGATATTCATCACTGCTGCCACCTTCACCCCCCCCTCTTCCAGCCACCTCTTCCTCACCTCTGTCCTTGGACAGAAAGGGTTGTTGAGGGAGGTGGTGGTGGTGTATATTTGTGAGCCCCGCATCTTCCGTTGCGGCATGCTCCGCAGGCCCCATGGCTTCCAAGAAGACCCGGCGCCTTCTTAGAAGCCCGCCCCCCGTTGCTCCGTCGTGGGCGCCGCCAGGAGAGGGAGCAGGAGGAGGAGGAGGAGGAGGAGGAGGAGGAGGAGGAAGGGGACGGTTGGGAAGGGGGATGAGGGGAAGGGGAAGGGGAAGGGGAGGGGGAAGGGGAGGGGAAGGGGGGGCAGGCAAGCCAGGTGCGCTCGCGTCAGATCTGACGTCCTACCCCTCCCTCCCATCCCTTACCATGGCGTCGATCTCGCCTCTATTCGCACAGTCGGATGTCGAGCAGGGCAATGATCGCGAGAGGGTACGCGATGCATGACAGAGCACGGTATGGCATGGCGTAGAAAAGCACGGCAGAGCGTAGCATGCCATATCATGGCGTGGCATTGCGCAGTGAAGCATTGCATCACAAAGCACTGCAACGCAAAACGTGGCATCGCACAGCGGCGCAGAACACAACGCCACACAGCATGTCATGGCATGGTGCCAGGTTCCTTGGAGGGTAAGTGGATCGTCTTTGAGAGGTCTGGACCGGTCTGGAGTCGTGGCTCCATGTCTAGCTCCTTGGGTTCCCTGGAAAGCTCCACAAGGCGGGGCTGATGGAGAGCACCCGCTGGCTCTGCTTTCAACATCGCCTTCTCAAAGCAGAAACGGGGCTCCCGCTTGATACTTTCTGAAAACGACGACGCCCCAAAGTCGGGGGGGAGGGGGGCTACTGCGGCTCAAACATCAACAAACCGACACCGAATATGTAGTCACTTCCGATGGTCATTTCGGGAAGGCATGTTTTAGATTTTGTAGCATATTTGGAAGGACCGAAACGCCCGCGCTTCAGCGGGAGCACGATTAGGAACAACCACGGGCGCAGAAATGGTGCCAGCGCTTCAGCGGGAGCAGCATTTTGAGCGAAAACCCAACTCCCGGGAATCCTGTGTGTTGAAAAAAGTACGCGCAGGGGGGCCCGGCATCTTCCGGACGTCATCAGGGGAGAGAGGATTGGGCGCTGCGTAATGGGAGATCATAAATGGGGGGGGCGGCGAGCGTGGTCCGAAAAGGTGCCCAAACGGTACCTAAACGAGCCCCCTGGGGCTCTGGAGGGGCCCGAAAGGGGCACGAATGGGGATCTTTTCTGACCCCCCATTTTCACAGCGTGAATTACCTACCCCGCTTTCGCTTCCAGGCAAAACCAAGTCATACCACGCGCCTCCTCGTCGAGCGGCCCGACCAGCACAGGCCGCAGTTTGGCATCGTTTGGTATCTCTTGGAAGCGAGGGTGGTCAAAAGCGAGATAGGTTTGTTTGCCCCCTACACTTGTGACCCCCCCATTAAGCCACGCCCAAGAGGAGAGTGGTGCTCATGGTGTGTCATGGTGGAGGAGGGTCGGGGCGGGGGGGGGGTCCGGGCCTCGTCGCGCCGTGGTCTGCGCACCGGCGCTCCTCCAGCGGTCCCGGAGCCCGCAGGAAGGCGCCGGGCGGAGCGGGAAGGGCGCGGGGGAGGCTGCGGAGGGGAGGAGGAGGAGGAGGAGGAGGAGGAGGAGGAGGAGCGAGGAGGAGCGAGGAGGAGGAGGAGGAGGAGGAGCGGGGGAGGCTGCGGAGGAGGAGGAGGAGGAGGAGGAGGAGGAGGAGGGGGAGCAGAAGGAGGAGGAGGAGGAGGAGGAGCGAGGGGTGACATAACAAGCTCTCAACGCCAAGGCTCCCACTGCGAGCGGTGGTGTGAGCAACTTCGGTTAATGTGTTTGAGGCGCTCTTTCCGTTTCCGTGCCGGCCCAGGTGACGGAAAGAGCGAGGTACGAGCGAGTGACGTTGAGTAGGGGGCGAAGCCCTTCTTGGGGGGGCTACGGAGGAGGAGGAGGCGGAGGAGGAGAGGGACGGTGATGCATAGTGATGGGTCTGGACGCGGTTGTTCGATCTCCCTTTCCGAATGCAGCACACTCGGTTGTCTCCGTGCTCCTGCGGGCTAGTCTGGCGGCTGTCCGCGCCGCCTTTCTTTTGTGCGCGCGTGCCGTGCGCTGTTGCATGTTTGCCAGGCCATGCCGTCCAGGTCGGCGCTTCTGCTTGGTCCAGACGCTAGGGCGCTTCGGTTGCCAGAGTCCGCGAGACCCCAAACATCGAGACCAGAGAAGCTGGAGGTGGCGGAGGCGGAGGAGGGGCCAGAGGGGGAGGAAGAGCTGGTGCTCGTCGCGCTTCGGTCTGCGCAGCACATGAATGGCCTCAGTGCCCGCAGGAGGGTAAGGCGGCGGAGGCGGAGGAGTACGATCGAAATGGGTAGGAAGATAATGGGGACGAAGACCGACAGCAGCTCGTGCCCATTCTGAACAGGACTCGTTGTCCGCGCCGCCGCGGATGTTGTCCGTCTGAGACAGAAGCCGGTCCGCCCACCAGAGGCCGCTGCCGGTTTTGGACAGCGTTTGTTGTTGGGCGCCGTGCCCATGTTTGCCCCTGCTGGTTTCCAGTCTGGGCATGCCGAGAGGATCGATGGTTCAAAGATGGGGTTCGGAGGGATGGGGTCCTGAGGACGAGATGCCTCGAACAAAGCAATCCCCCCTTGGACCCCTGCCCATCCTTGGGACTCCAGCCCTCAGGTCCCCATCTTTGAGCCACCGAGAGGAGGAGATGTCGGAGGTCTCGACCCATTCCCGGGATCGGTCTTTTATCATGAGTCCTTTCTGACGATCCCGAGGCCGGGTAGGGGGCCCCCAGAGGCCGCAGATACCGAAAACTTCCCGTCGTAATTTCTTCGTGGCGCACGTGGGGTCTGGCCGCCACGGCCGCGCGAGGAGGGCTCCGCCATCGACGAGGAGGAGGAGGAGGAGGAGGAGGAGGAGGCGGAGGAGGAGGAGGAGGAGGAGGAGGAAGGGGGGAGGGAGGAGGAGGAGGAAGGGGGCGGCGGAGGAGGCGGAGGCCGCGGAGGCGGCGGCAGACCTTGCGAGAGCCTCGCGAGCGCGTGCCGCCCGCCCTCTGCGCGCACGCGGGCGCGCCGCGCCGCAGGGCCCCCGGGGGCGTGCTGCTGAAGGGAGGCCGGCGCCCCGCGACCGCGGCTCAGCGGCTGCGCACCCCCCCTCCTCCTCCTCCTCCCTCCTCCTCCTCCTCCTCCTCCTCCTCTCCTCCTCCTCCTCCTCCTCCTCCTCCTCCTCCTCCTCCTCCTCCTCCTCCTCCTCCTCTTCCTCCCCAGGCCCCCTCGCGATGTGAGCGAGACTAACGACGGGAGGTTTGTCGCCGTCTTCGGCCTCTGGGGGCCCTCGCTGGGCTCCAGCACCGTCAGAAGACGACTCAGGACGAGAAGCCGGTCCCGGGGAATGGGTCGAGAATTCTGGGGGTCGACGTGTGACAGAATCAGGACGTCGGAGGAAGAGGTACCCATACCGCTACCCTTGCCTCGTTTTCGCCTTGCGGGGATTTCCTGCGGAGCCCCCATCGCCACCGCTGGACTCGCCTCGAGGTTCTGGTCAGAACGCACCCCGGGGGAGGTCAGGGGAGTAGCGGTATCGGTGTCTTCTGGTTCCCCCAGTGGTTGGCCCCTTGAGGCAGCAGGGCCGCTTTTCGGTCGGAGGCGCCTGATCGTCGCAGTTGCTGGTCGTCGGCGTCGGCAGCGGTGTCGATCTCGCCGTCTTCAATGCATGGGGGCGACGATAGTCCAGGCATCCCAGATGGGGTCGGAGTGGATCGGGGTCGGTGGATCGCGCCGCATCGCCGATGCATCGGCGATGCGGCTCGATGTGGCGCCCGATTGTCTCCACGCCGGCGTCGCCGATGCACCGCCGACGTCGCCGATGCATCGGCGATGCGGCGCGATCCTCTGACCCCATCTACTCGGATCTCATCTGGGAGGCCTCTAGTTGTTCTACCGTTCCCAAAATCAGGTTTGTGATTACACGGTATGAAGGCTCATCAACACACAAGTTTCCGGTATGAACAAGTTGTTCGCCGCAACGGAGACACACACACACACATATCACCAGAGTCGGAATTGGAGCGGCACATAGAACGGCGACGGAGCCGAGAACATATACGGCGACGGAACCAGGAGGGAAACAAACAGAACTGGTAACAAAAACAGATCTGCCGTCTACAAGGCTCACTAGGTGCAGGGCCCATCTTGATTTGGTCGATCCGATCGGATGTCGGTCCTGGCTGGTTCGATCCGATCCGATTCGGATATTCTGGCGATCCGACGACTGTTTCTGCCACCGCTGGCCTGGTCTGGGACAGTCCTGAGATCCGCGCGCCACGTCTTTCTCACACCCACTATTTGCACCCGGACTCGGCTCCAGGGGCCCTCACGGGACGGGTGTTCTTGGGCGAGAGACACCCGCCAGAGCACGCGCTGCCGCCGGAAGCCCGGCGGCCTTTCAAGGAGAAAACCCCGAGAGGTGCTGCGGCAAAGTCTTGGATATCAAGGGGGCCGGTCGTGCTCTCCTATGCGGTGTGTTGCCATGCTGTGCCCCGACGCCCTCGCAGGGCGAGGAGAGATCCGTCATAGATCCGCCGCCCCCCTGGCCAGCTCCTCCTCCTCGTCCTCCTCCTCCTCCTCGTCCTCCTCCTCCTCCTCGTCCTCCTCCTCCTCCTCGTCCTCCTCCTCCTCAGGGAGGCACGTGCACCGACCCGGGGGGGCCCAGGAGTCGGCCTGGCCAGGGGCTGTGCCTGTGTGCATAGGGATGTCGCCGCCCGACCTCGGGCAGACGTGCTGGAGGCTCCCAGGGGATCTCCCGCGATGCTGCAAGAGCAGTCGGGGAAACGTATAATTAACGCTCGAGTGCGCCGGAGCTCGGCTTCGCCGGAGCTCGGGGCTTGACGTTGCCTGACAAGCCCAGCGCCCCCCCGGGCCAGGGAGGCACGTGCGCCGAGCCTGGGCCCAGGGAGTCGGCCTGGCCAGGGGCGGTGCATCTCAGAGCGTGAATTACCTACCCCGCTTTCGCTTCCAGGCAAAACCAAGTCATACCACGCGCCTCCTCGTCGAGCGGCCCGACCAGTACAGGCCGTAGTTTGGCATCGCTTGGTATCTCTTGGAAGCGAGGGTGGTCAAAAGCGAGGTAGGTTTGTTTGCCCCCTAGCAGCTGCATGGGCCGTCGTCTGCCGACCTCGGGCAGGCGTTTTGGAGGCTCCCGCGCGATGCGGCCGCGCGCAGAGGGGGGCAGTGGGGGAGGGGGGAAGGCTTCTTAGAAGCACGCCTCCTTCTAAGAAGCCTCCCCCGCTCCCCCTACCTCGGGGGAGAAAAAGATACGGATACGTGTTGTCCCCCGTCGTTTTCGGCCTTTCCTGGTCCTCCTGGGGAATCCTCGTTGTCACCGCTGGATTCGCCTCGAAATTCTGGTCAGAACGCACCCCAAGAGAGGTCCGGGGACAACACGTATCCGTATCTTTCCGCCCCCCAACTACCCCCCCTCTGCGCGCCGCCAAGTGATCTCCCGCGATGTTGCAATCACAGTCGGGGGAAGCGTAAGACTCGAGTACGCCAGCACTCGGGTTCGCCCACGGTTTTTGAAGAGCCCGCCCCGGATTTTTACGGTCCAGTTTTGGTGGGATGTCTGCAGCCGGAGTTCGCGTCAAATTTCAGATCGTGTCTGGTCATTCTCATGATGTTCCCGTCAGGCTATCCCGAGATCCCCCAACCCGAGTCTCACGTCCCCCCGAAACGGACATGCGAGGTTTTTCTTTTTTTTCCAGCGCGCGGTCCCCAGAAGTCCCGACCTCTTCAGAGAGGCCCGTTTTTCTGCGCCCCGAGCTGGTGCTTGACGGTCCCAGGCCCCGGCGATAGCCCCCGCGGGGGCCGAAGACCCGGGGGAGCGTAAGACCCGGGTTTGCCAGGACTCGGGTTCGTAGGATGTCTGCAGCGGGAGGCCTCGTCAAAATGCAGGCTCGGCCTCGTCATTTTTTTGACGACCTCGTCGGGGATTTCCGAGTCCCTTGTACCCAGGTCGTACGTCCCCCTGAAAGACGGCCACAAACCGTCCGTCGTGATTTTGTGCACGGCGCGAGCATGTCTGGGATTCTGTGCCACGACGTCGGGTGTCAGCCCTGGCCGGCCCAGAGGCCTCTGGCGCCTCAGAGCGAACAGCAACACTCGGGAGGGAGAGAAACACACAGACACAATTTTATCGTCGACCCCCAGGAAAGTATGCAAACATGTGGGAAGCGGGGGGGAAGACAGAAACCCAGAAAATATGGGAAAATACGGGGCATATTTTTTATGTGTGTGTATTTATTTGTGCATCTCAGGGCCCCTTCAGTGTTGGGCGGCCAGCTCGGCCGATCCTCGGGCCTCCGGGGGCCATCGGAGAGGGCGGGCCGCGGCGGCAAGAGCCAGCCTGGTGGACGGGGCTCGGTCGAGGGCCCTTCGAAACCTTACTCCAGATTTCGTAATAAAAGGGAGGGGGTCTGGACCCTCCAAGACAAGCCATTTCAGACCTCCCCCGTGGGAGAACCCTCGAAAGCATCGTCCCCAGACCCCCCAGGCCCTCCAAGATAGCCTGGAAGAGACCCCCCCCCCGAAATGAGACCCCCCTCCCTTCATTACGAAATCTGGAGTAGACCCCCTTGCGTTGTATGGGGGTTTGTTCGCTACTGGATGTAATACCTTCGGCCTCCGGGTGCCTTTGCAGGGCCTCGGGACCCTCGAAAAACGACTCGGGATGGACAGGCAGTTCCCGAGAAGGGGTCCAGACCTCTGGGGGTCCACGTCACGAAACAAACACACGATGTCGGGGGTCTGGGAGGGAGGGACCCACAAGCATGAAGCAACGGGGCGCCAGAGGTCTTGGCGTGCGTTGTCCCTGGCCCTGGCCCAGTCGCCTGCACGCCAGCCAAGGGCCCAGGACAGAGGCCTGGCCAGGGCGGATGCCAGGGCGGATGGTGTGGCCTGCCTCCGATGTCCGACACGTTGCCTTCTTGTGCCGCTGGATCTTGCTGCGGCTGCCGCTGCTGCTGCTGAGCCGGCGCCCACCTCTTCCGCCCCCACCTCCGCTCTCGCCGCCTCCTCATGGTTATCGGGGGCTTCCCTCCTGCCTCCACCCTTTCTCCTCCCGGCTGCTCTGTTCTGCTACGCTCCAGTGTCAGGAGTTCTGTATCAGCGCTCTGCTCGCACATGCCATATGGTCGGGCACCCTTGTAGAGAAGAGTACGTGCTGATCCGTCACGCATCTCTTTTTCTCCCGCCCCCTCCCTCCTTCCTTCGCTGTCCTCCTCCTCGGCTCCTGCTTCCCTCGCTGTTTCCCTCTTGTCTCTTGTTTTCTGTTTTCTCTCGCTGTCCTGGATGGCGCCAGCAGGTTCACCGCGCGGCCTGACCAGAACAGTGAGGTTTCATATTGTGGTGAGTCGTTTGCTGCCTTCCTGCCTACCAAGACAAGGAGTTCGGTCAAGTCTGCCCAGTCCCAAATTTGTGGATGATACCCAGATGGGTTCGGCAAAACATTGCCGCCATGTTGGCCAAGCCAGCCACGCGCAAAAACCTGTTCGCAGTATCAAAGGATTGAACCCTTCGGCGCTCCCAGTTGCGCGTATCCGTTGGTAGTTGCAGGGGGAAATATAGGTCCGTCGATCCACGGGTGAGAAACTGTGCGCTTGCGCAACGGACACCAGGAGGAAGGGAGAGGGAGGGGCGGGGTCGGAGGAGGGAGGAGGAAACGTGGAGGCAGGAGGGTGTGCATGCAGCAAACGTAGAATGACCGTTAGATTCCACTTGAGTCCCATGAGTCCCGCTCTTCAGAGAAGAGATGGTGGTGAATGGTCGTGCGGGGATCCGTTCGACAGTTTGCCCAGTGGGCGGGCAATCGTCCGATGAAACATCTTGGCGGCAGCGAGCAACATAGCAGCAGCTACGGTACCTTCACAAGTCGCAGCAAGTATAGCATGTATAGTCTGTTCACCAATCAACCATCGTGCCGTCCCAAAACTACGTGTCCCCACCAAAAGTAAAGCCAACCGCATTCCGAGGTAGAGTATGCCGTTCCCAAAGTCGATCAACCGCCCGCGGCCCGACCCTCGTTCCAAATATTGTTCTGGAGCGCGCGGCGCGGTCATGCGCGGTGGTCAAAGCGGCGATGAGGCTGCAATATCTGGCTCTATCTTCTCCCCACCTCTGGCAAGGAATACGCTTGCAGGTGGGAGGCGTTGGCAGATTCTGCTGCGAAAGCGACCTCACTGGGACGTAATTCGGATGGTGCTGGACGGAACAACTTCCGAGGCGCAACATCTGGATCGCCATGCGGGTCGCAAGGAGTTTGGTTGCATCCGGTGCCATGTGCAGAGGCGCCCGAGGGTCTGCGACGTATGTAGCCTCTAAGACGGCCAGTTGTGCCTGCCACGAGGCGTTGATAGCCGCGATTCATGGGGCTTCGGGCGCAGGATTTGCGCTGAATTTGTTGTTTCTGGCAGCGAGTGCCGCGGTGCCACGTTATCCTTGTTGACCAAGTGCGAAGTTCGCCCGACTTCGAGCTACACCGCCAGGTTGCTTATAGAGCAACATAGCAATTTCGAGTCGCACCGCGTAGTTCCTGGCACTGAAAAGAGGATGCGTTCGGACATGTTTGCCCAGCCGACTGTGCCACAGCCTATGGCGTGCCTGGCCTTATCGCCAACTGCATGGCCGTGCGTGCCTTCGGCGATCGCGTCTGACTCCGAGCTGCTTAAGGGAAACGAGGCATTCCCACCAGCATGGGCGGTGCTGTCAGAAGGAGTTTCGCTCTGGAGGAAAGTTCACATTTGCGTTGAAAGCAAGCGGCGCTCGGAGTTCTGAGTCGAACGGAAGACAAGCGCCAGCGCCAGGTGATGGCGCAGGTCTTGAGGAAGAAGATCCGCGAAGTGCTGCTCCAGGCGACATCCGGAAAGAGGCAAAGTATCGGACAGACCGCCTGGTTTGGAGCCAATTTTCCGTTGTGCCAAACATGTTTTGATTTTCTCATCGGCAACGTTGGCGCGTCAGGATTATGCTGCCTGGGCGCGCCAGGCCCCCTTCGACTGCTCCGAGAACCACGCGTCCGACTTCGAGCAAGACTTCTCCCGGGCGCGCGCCAGCTGCTGGCGGGGAGCTTCTGGCGCTCAGAGGGGCCATGGCAACGCGTGAGCCATCGCCGCCGCTGGCCCGGGCTCGGGGCGCCACCGGGGCTGCCCGCCCCAGCGCGACTGCCGCGCGTCCCCGACGGGCGCGAGGCCCATCAGCCGCGGCGCACGATGGCGCTGGAACACGCAGGAGCGCGCTGCGGAGAGACGGCGCGGGCCCAGAGCGCAGCCGCGACAATGCACCAGGCGTCGCGCAGACGCGAGCGCGCCCAGGGGCGCCTTCCTTGAAACCGCCCAGCGCCGACCCAGCTCCGAGACGAGGCGCGACAGCGCAGCCTTCGGCGCGGCGCTCGCCGCGCGGCAAGGTAGCAAGCCTGGGCGGCGCCTCCGGCGCGCGCCCCGCGAGAGGTCGCGCTGCCGCCCCCGGGCGAACACCGCCGCGCAGAAGCAGACCATCCCGTCGTCCCAGCTTTCTCCTTCCACCACGAAATGGACGCGATGGCAGCGAGCGTGGATATCGCATTCTTCTCCCACGTGGCCCCACGCGGACTGGGCGTCGTCGCCAAGACGCACTTCGTCGCAGCTTGTGGCCGCCCAGACAGCATGCCACCCCGCCAGCGCATGGGAATATCTTGGGTTCTTGAAGAATGGACAGACTTCACCTCGCCGCGTGCCTGCGCGCGGCCGCGCGGGCTCAAGCTCGCACCTGATGAGACCGCGCTCGCGACAGACGCGACAGGCGCGTCGGCGCGGCGAGCGGCGAGCATCTGCGGAACGCAGCGTCTGGCGCGATATGATGTGCGATTGTGTCTTTTCGCAGTGATCTATCTTTGCAGTTGGCGACGGCCGACGAGCTCGCAACTTGGACCTTCGTCGAAGTCGCCGCCCCGTTTGCGGGCAGACTCCGCAGTGCGAGCAGAGAAAGTAAAGGGGCCCCAGTTTGTCGGGCACCGCGACAAACACAGGGTCGAACTTGTAGCCCACCAGCAAAAGATGAAGATCGGGAGCGCAGATTCTGGCGCCATTAACGCGCATCATCCATACGTCGCCGCAATGGTGGACAACAACGAATGCATTGTTCGTTGTGCGACGTGCAGACTTGCAAAATCCGCACTGCGAAGGTTTGGCCAAGTTTCTCCACGCGAAGCCCACGTTCACGGAAGCGGCGGAGAGCGCTCTGCGAAAGCAAGGGATGCAGTTGCGCGCCGGCGCCGCCTACTATAAAAACAAGGCGGCTTGGGCTCTGCCAACTTCCTCCACGCACAGCCTCCCGATTGCGGCCCACTTCGCAAGGTCTTGAACTACGAGGGCAGCCGTGGGACCCATGAGTCAAAATGGGGATGCCCCACAGTTCTCGCGCCCCTATAGGAGGTTGACATCGGCTTCTCAGGGCCCCCCGCGGAGGTTTGTTGGGACATTGAGGAGCCATCTCTGAGACCGAAACGTACATCGGAAACGAATGGTCGAGAAACCACAACACGAAACTGTTTTTCACTATGTTTGTGGACGTGGTGCCCTTGAGGGCGGCGGCGGGAGGTTTTGATGCCACTTGGGCTCGCCCCGTGGCGATATTGGGGCGTTTTGGATGCATGTGAGAAGCTGTCCTGGGCCGTCTTGAAGTATGCGGCGCCATGCGGGAGGCCATGCCGTGGGCTTTTCGGAGCCACGTTGGGCGGTCTTGGGCGCCCGGACGCCCCGCGAAAGCCAGGATGGAGGAGGGATCAGAAGGAGAAAGGAGGGAGGAGGAGGAAGAAGAGGGAGCAGGGAGAAGGAGGAGGGAGGGAGGAAGGAGGAAGGAGGAAGGAGGCGGAAAAAGGAGGACCAAGTTGAGACCCCTGGGTCTCAGGGTTCCCTCTGCCTCCGCGCGCCAGCCGGGCGCGCCGTTGCGCCGAGGTTCGGGGACACCCTGCTCCTGCTGCTGGGCCACTGGGCACCCCCGGACGGCGCGCGCGAGTTCGTGGAGGCGCCTCGGGGGCGCCGCGCCCGGCTCGCGCCCACCTGCGGGCGGGCACCCGGAGCGCCGCGGGGGCTGCGAGGTGGACAGGGGGCTTAAAATAGGGCTGAGCAAGCAGGGGGGGCTTCCCAGGAGGGCCCAGGGGCTTCCAAGAAGGCTTCCTGGAAGCCGGGCGGCCCTCTCTGCCTTCTCAGAAGCCCCGCCGCGCCCTTCTCAGAAGGCCGGCCCCCCCCGCGCCACCTCTAAAACAGGGCTAGGATCGGGATAAATCGCTCCAGAGCGTTCCGGAGCGCTCTCAGAGCGGTCCGGAACGCTCTGGAGCGGCCGCGGCGCCCAAAACATCCTCCGAACCCGCCGATATTCAGAGATTTCGAGTTATCCCGATCCGATTTTGTCCCGATTTTCGTGGCGTTTTAGGGCTCCATCCAGTGACGGTCGGCCCATCCCGCCGCCGCGCCTGGTTTGTAGGTCATGAGCCTCCCAGGTGCCGGCGAGGATCTCTTGGGAGGCCTCCTGGAGGCGGTGTTGGCGGTGTTTGGGGGCGTCTTGGGGGCCGTCTTGGAGCCTGATTTGGGTGTCTCGGGACCTCTTGGGGGCCTCCGGGGGCACCTCGGGGGCTTGTGGGGAGATTTTGTGGCCATCTTGGGGCAGAGGGCTTGAAATGTTAGTTCGTATTCCACATCCTGGGCCCCTCTTGGGGCCGTCTTGGGCACCTCTTGGGGGCGTCCGTGCCGTTTTGGGGCAATCTTGGGCGCCTCTTGGGCAGTCCTGGACGCCGCTCCGAAGACCAAAGGAAGTCATACGAAAACCAAGGAAAAAGCATTGATTTTGACAAGGTTGGCCTCTTGGGCCGCCTTCCAGGGCCTCCAAGACGGCCCACGAGACGCCATCTGAAACCGTGCCTGCCATTCGTATTCCGAACAGCGCGCTCGTCAGCTCGATGGCCTCTCGAAAAGTCACGCGTGGATCCCCTGAAAACGCCCGGGAGCGCCTGGAACTCAAGGCCGTGGGCCCCTCAAAGAACGTGTGCAGAATTCAGCACAGAGAGCCCGACGGGACCTGAGGACATTCCAACTCGTGCTTCACGGCACTGTGGCGGATAAGCGGATGCCAAGGTGGTTACATCTGGCCCAACCTGGCGCCCAAATGGGTTACAAGTGCCCTGAGTGGCTCAGGACGGTTGCATCAGTCCGCTTAGCCAGGATATTCACACACCCTCGCCACATGAGGCACTCGCGACCCACTTGGAAGCCAGGTTGGGCCAGATGTAACCACCTTGACATCCGCTGTTGAGCCCCCTATCTACTGAGCAACCCTCGCGGCGATCCCAGTACCCTGAGATCTGGGCGCTGCATGTGCCTCACACCTGCGTTGTCGTTCGGTGTCAGGCCCTGGAAGCATCACAGATCGACCCGGCTCGAACAATGCAGCAGAAGTTGCGAGATGGCAGTGAATTTTGCGATGCTGTGTGTTTGTCGCAACGTCGGTCCCTCAGGAAGCGCCACGAGGGGTCACCCTTGGGGGGCTCGCCAGCTCCTCCTGGAGAGCGAGGTTCCACGATCCAAGCTCGCGGAGGTTTCCGAGAGCTTCCCGAGCGTTCTTAGGGGGCGCACTTCCTGGAGGAATCGGCGTGTCTATTCGGGGACTCTGCATCGCTCGGGCGCGAGCCGTGTACTTCGGCGAGGCCAGCGCCAGAGCATCTGAAACATCTTGCAGCATCCTGGATCATGTCGCGAGATGTATTTACCAAAGCAGCAACAATCATTTATAAGATTGTTCGCTC
This sequence comes from Prorocentrum cordatum, assembly GCA_963575745.1. Classification (NCBI taxonomy): domain Eukaryota; class Dinophyceae; order Prorocentrales; family Prorocentraceae; genus Prorocentrum; species Prorocentrum cordatum. The sequence continues at coordinate 133,012 of CAUYUJ010018093.1, read as the reverse complement.
TTACTTGCCCGTGTGTCATTCGAAATGAGTTCCCCACACCCTCGATACCCGCCCTTTGTGTCTTCGATCACACCCCATTTGGGGGGGATGATTTCCCTTTGCGGGGGGCGGCGGGCTTAGACAGGCGGGCAAACCTGAACGGGCGGACAATCCTTCGTGGGCGTACATGTGCCCACCGTTGGCATTTGCTTGGGTCCTGCAAAAAGAGGAGTGGAAGAACGAGAGAGAGTGGGAGGAAGGGAGGAGGAGGGACGAAGGAAGAGGGAAGACGCCAGGAGAGAAGGAGCGAAGAAGCGGGGGCGGTTGATTAGAGGCGGAGAGATAGAGAGAGAGAGAGAGAGAGAGAAAAAAAAACAACAACAAACAAAAACAACATACGATAAGAGAGGTAGAGAAACAGAGAAGGAGAGAGAGAGGGGGGAGAGAGAGAGAGAGAGAGAGAGAGAGAGAGAAAAAAAAAACGGAGGGAGGAAGGAGGCAGGAGAGGGGAGGGAGAAGGGAGGAGGGAGAGGAGGGAGTGGGAATAGGGCAGAGAGGCCTAAGAATGAGGGAAGAGAGGAGGGAAAGAGAAGGGAGGAGAGGAGGGAGGAGGGAGGAGGGTGAGGGAGGAGGAGCAGGAAGGTAAGAGCGTGAACGTTCGAGGAAGTCCTAGGCGAAAGCGCCGTTCCTGAAGGAAGTCTCGGGTGGGAGCTCACGACGGGCGGGCGATCCCCTGACGGGCGGGTCGGGCGGGTGGGACAGTCAAGCGGGATGCCTGAGTATGGCGAGAGCGGTATTCCTAAGAAAATTGACGGCGTTCTTGGCGCAGCGTGTTTCCTGAGCGTCGAAAGCGCAAGTTCTGAATCCATGGCATAGAAGCCACAAGCGAGAGCGCAACTCCTTAATAAAATGTGAGGGGTTCTCTGGCGGGAGCGGGGGTCTTGATTAAATTGAGAGGATGTCTTGATCCAAGCGCGAGGAAGTCTCAAGCGGGAGCGCCGTTGCTGAGTAAATTGTGAGAAAGTCTCAGATGGGAGCGGGGGTCCTGACTAAATTGCGAGGAAGTCAGAAGCGAGAGCACCGATCCTGAGTAAACTGTAAGGAAGTCGCAGGCGGGAGCGGGGGTCCTGAGCAAAGTTGGAGGAAGTCTCAGGCGGGAGCTCTTGCTGTTGCAATCCAGGGGGCCAGGGGCACAGCTTGAGCAGGAAGACTTTCCCTATCCAAAAACGGGGTGCGAGCGTCGAGGGGAACACTTTGATCGAGCAAAAACAGTATGCACCAGTGAGGGGGGATCAACAATATTTATTTTCAGATATGAGAGTTCAACAACATCAAAAAAACGCACGAAACCGAAACAAACAACAGGAATGGGCTTGCGAGCGACGGCGAAGGAAGAAGTGGTGACCCCTGTGTTGGGGGGGGCCCTCGGTATTGCCCCGTGCGCGGCGGGCAGGTCCCCCTTCTAGCGCCCTATCGTCATGAACAGACCTTGGGGCCTGCCAGTGCCTTTTTACCGTCTGATGATGTCTTTCTTTATTTGGGGGATGCTGTGTAGAAGGTCATCGATCAGTCTCTGCCGCGCTTGCCAACGAGTGCACGGATTACTCGAGAGGTGCTGCGGTCGTCCCCTTCCGTCGCTTGCCTTTCCGGCTCCCTCCGACAGAAATCCTGCCTCCTGGGGCCTGCAACCACGGGCAGCGATAGTATGTTGGGTGGTCGAAGGCCAGACTGTCAGATTGGATTGGGCCCCCAGGGCCAATCTGGCCCGGCCAAACTGGATGATTTGGGTTATTCGCCAGACTGGATTCGCGTTGGTTCCCTCGCCAGATCGCCCCCGTTTGCCAGATTGGGCCTGCCAGATTGGCGCCAGATTGGCTTCGACATAATAGGGAGGACGAGCCCCAGTTGCCCGTGCATCGCCGACGGGGGCTCGATGGTCCGCCCCGCCCGGGAGCATGCGGAGTCACGATCGGGGGCCTGCCGCCGCTCTGTCGGCGACGTATCGCCGAGTCGGGCTCGATGTGTCCCACCCCGAGCTGGTCCTCCCCCTAGTGCTGCCCCTCGCTTCCTGGCCTCAGGACCGCCAAAAATTAACGGGCGAAGAACGGTATAACATATTAGTTTTCGCTGTCGGGGGCGCCTGTCCCTGGGCGGCTGGAAAGTTTATACCCCTACGGTGCCACCGTAAGGGTATAAACTTTCCAGCCGCCCTGGGACACACGCCCCCGACAGCGAAAAAGTTTATTTTATACCGTTCTTCGCCCGTTAAAAAGAACGACTCGGGTTATGATGTTCCGACTTGCTTTCGCCCGAATCACCCGGGAAAATTCGAGCACCAAGGAAGTACCGAACATCGAGGGTTTTCACGTGTCGGGCCCTGGGAGACATTCGCTCGACACTGTTTCGACACTTTTCCGGGTGCTCGAAATTATGTCTGGGATGTGGTCCGTAAGCACGATGGGAGCAACAGACGGCTCGGGATGAAAAGCAAGCTCCTGGAAAGGGGTCCAGGAATTCGTCGGGAGCCTGAGCAGCTGGGATCGGAGGACTTCCGGGCCTCGGAGGCCAGGACACTGCAAACCAGGTCTTCGCCAAGGCCGCTTGGACAGAAGGAGGACTTGGTAATGTCTTGGCCCTCGGTTGCAGTTTCCTTGGCCCGCCAGTGTCTTGTCTTGCTTTTGTCAGTCCTCTGTTACGCGGGTCGCGCCGCACCGCCAACGCATCGGCGATGCGGCACGATCTGAGGCCCGTTCTTCTCTACCCCGCCGTCGCCGATGCATTGGCGATGCGGCGCGATCCTCCGACCCCAACCTGCTTCGACCCCAGTTGGGCGACGGAGGAACTCGGGGTCGACTGCGCCGATGTTCGCGCAGAAGCTGTCTGCGCAAGATGGCGCGCAAGCGCCCTCGCCTCCAGGGCGGCGTGCCGTGCCAGCGGTCCGCGCGAGCCGCGGCGTGAGGCCGCTGCGTCCTCTCGCGTGGAGCCCGCTGGCTGTCGTCGCTCAGGCTGGTGGGGGGGGGGGGCTCCACAGGCCAGCCACAATTGGGGGGGCTGTGGTCGTTACCCCCCTGTGGGACCCATCGATTTCGACACCCCTCTCGAGAGATCGTCGATGCGATGGGTTCCCCCAGGGGGGTAAGGACCACAGCTCCCCCAGTCATCGCTGGTCGGCTCCAGATGAGAGGCGAGCGGCGGGAATGGGGGCAGGACGAGGCGCAGGGCGACGTGCAGGGGGGGGTGCAGGCGGAGATGGGAGGCGGGACTGGGATCAGGGCAACTCGGGGCAGCGAGGCGCAGGGACGGGAAGAGGGAGGCGGGAGGAGGGCGTGAAAGGGGGAGGGAAGGGAGGAGTCAAGTGGAATGGGCCCCTTCGCAATGCGAAATTCCTTCTAAACAGCTGGAGCACTCCAACCCCCGACCGTAACGGAGACCGAGACGACCACGAAGCCCCATTTCAGGACAAAGTAGCCGTTCACCATGTCTGGAAATGACCAACCAACCACTTAATGGAACACATGTCAGGACAAGTAGTCGAAAACAAACAACCAACCACTTAATGGAACAAGCTCTGGACCAACCAACCATGCCTGGAAATGACCAGCCAACCATTTCAGGACAAGTAGTCGAAAACATGACCAACCATTTGATGGAAACTCATATCCGCAAATGCCACCAATTTGACAAACGCCGGCCAAGCAACACATGTTGTTGATGACAGTGCAGAAGTGTCACAACATAGACCCACAGCTCCAAGACATGTGTACGAGGCGTGCGAGAATAATCCCATAAGACAACTTGTTATTTCCCGCAAGCAGCAGTTCTTTATAGAAACATAAAAAACACCAGGTGTAAAGCACAAAGGTTGGTGGTCGTCTGCCTTCCTTACCCAGCGGGCCTGGGACAGGCTCAGCCGAAATAGTGCCAAGACCACACCTGCTGCCAAGAAGAGGCGTTGACTTGCGAGGGCCCGAGCAACATGCTTGTGCGAAAATAGCGACCAACTTTTATTGCTAGTTGCACCGTTCGTCAGAGAAACGTGATGCGATGACTTCTGGCAAGACCAAGTCACCGCGCTCTGCTCCGCTGGGACGGTCACTGCCAGCTGACCGCACCATTGACCGCACCACCCGGCGAAAGCCGCCGCTGTAGTCGAGGCCCTGGTCGACTGTCAGCTTGCTGAGGGCGGGAGGCTTTGTCCTGTCCTCCCCACTCGAAGCCGCGGACTGCTCCAACGTAGACGCTGCGGCGTTTGCGCTCGTGCTCCCTCCCCGGGCACCAGCGCCACGTAGGGGCCCTCCTGGAGCGCAGGGCGCGGGGCGCGACGCCATTGCAGCACCACCTGCGGGAGGAACTTCGATGACATCTTGGCTTGCGGCTCACCTTCGGGCGACGGTCCAACCGCTGCAGCACCGGAGGCACTCTCGACAACCGCCTCGCCGGCAGCGCCGCCCTCGCCGCCCGCGCCAAGGCTTGATGCACACCGCCACGCAGGCCCGTGCCGAGCTCGTGGGCGAGGGCAGCCCCGAGGAGCGTCGGGCGGCACTCCCGATGCTGAAGTGCCGCGAAGACCCGCAGCAAGGTCTGCGCTGCCCGCACCGGGGCGCGCGCGGCCTGAGCACGCCGCTCCGCCGCGGTGCGCCTCGGGCGACCAGCGCTGCGCCAGGGCGGACCACGTCCGTGAGAGAAGGGGGGGGGGGCGGCGCTGGGAAGCGCCCTGGTGTTGGCTCGCAGGTTGGCAGGGGCCAGCCCGAGCCGAGCTGACGCTCGGGAGGAGGGCGAGGAGGGCAGGAGGATGAGGACGAGGAGGGGGAGGAGTGTGGGGAGGGGGAGGAGGTGAAGGAGCGGGAGGGGGGGAATGCGGGAGGACGGGGGAGGAGGGCGGGAGAGGGATGAACGAGGGAATCGGGGCGCAGGACGTGCAGGGGGACGTAAGGATAAGCAGGGGGAGCGGGGGAGCATCAGCGGCAGGAGGAGGGGCACGAAGCGCTCAGGGGAATCGGGGCACTTTGGAGGAGCAGCAGCAGCAGCAGCAGCAGCAGCAGCAGCAGCAGCAGCAGCAGCAGAAGGCTCCGAGGAGGGCGACGACGACGACGACGGTTTGCGCTGGCGACAGTGTCCCAGATCGAAGCGCCCCAGCCGCCCTCGATGTAGCCGCCTTCGCGCTCGCGCACCATCGTGGACTCCACGTGGGGGGCACAGCTTCGGTGTCGCAGCGGTGGAGGTGGCGCACCGCGTCCGTCCCCGAAGCGGGGGCACTGCTGGGCGGGGACTGGGCCCAGACGGGCGGGGGACGGACGGGCGGTGCGCCCCGGCCGTGTTGGGGGTTGTCGCTGGGAAGCCTCGTCCACGGCACGGGCGGTGAAGGCCCCCTGGGTGCCGGCAGGGCTCCCCCACTGGGCTGACCGCTCCCGCTGAAGCCGCGGGCTCGCGGCGATTCCACCACGCCGCGGAGGGTGGCGTCCTCGGTTGCTGTTCAGAGTCCCAGGGGGGGGGGGGCGTTCACGGGCCGCGGGGCTTTCCGCAAGGCCGCTCGGGACGAGCATGTTCCAGGCATGCCCAGAATGAGGATGAATCAGTCTGATCAGGCGATCACAGGCATGGATCGAGGGGGCGTGGATATGCGACGGGTCCCGTTTCCATGGGAAATCGCGGATTTCCGCCGCCGAGCGAGGCGGCACCCGCCGCATTTTGGGGAGGGCCCCCCCCGATCCAAATTTGCGCGCCCCCGATCAGAGGGCGTGCCAGAACGCTCTCGGAACGGTCAGAAGCGCTGCGGACGGGCCGCGGCGCTCGATACGTCCTGCAGACCCGCCAGCTCCCGGAGGTTCCAGGTGTTCTCATTTCCAGATGTGCCCTCATTCGGCCTTCGTCTTAGAGCGCGCATTCCAGTGAACGAGCATCGGTTCGGAGTGGGAGGGAAGAGTGGGGACAGGAGCCAACAGAGGCTCCTGCCCGGTGTGAGCAGGACTCGCTGTCGGTGTCGCCGCGGGCGCTGTCCATACGAGGACAAGCGTCGCCCAATTGCCCACAGCGGCCGCTGTCGGTTTCGGACAGCACTCTCTGCTGGGCAGCGTCCCCGCTTGTCCCGGCCCCATGTCAGCCGTGCCGAGGGCAGGAGGGAGGGAGGGAGGGAGGGAGGGAGGGAGGGAGGGAGGGAGGGGAGGAGGAGGAGGAGGAGGAGGAGGGGGGGATTTGGGGACCTCTGAAGAGCCCCTCCGTCACAGCCGCATCCGCCTTCGGGCCCGACCCCTGCGCGCCCGGGCGCTGCCGCAGTCTTCCGCCCGCGGGGCTCGGCGGCACGGCGTCCCTCGCTGCCGAGCGAGGCACGCTCACCCGGCCCGGAGGCTCCACGTTGCCCTCCTCGGGGGCGGAAAATCAGAGCGCATTACCTCCCCCGCTTTCGCTTCCAGGCAAAACCAAGTCATACCACGCGCCTCCTCGTCAAGCGGCCTGACCAGTGCAGGCTGCAATTTGGCATCGTTTGGTATCTCTTGGAAGCGAGGGTGGTCAAAAGCGAGGTAGGTTTGTTTTCCCCCTAGAAAAGAGGGGGGTGATGACTAGGGGGGGGTGGATATCATGGCGGGGGCCATGATATTTCCCCAGATCTCATGGCGCCTCTTCTTGTTTCATTACGTCCCTGGCCCCCCCGCTGGGCCGCGCACATGCCGCCGGTCATGAGTTGTACCCCCCCCCTCTTGGACACCCCCCTCTTGGCCGCTCCCGACCTCCATTCCCAGTGGGGGAGGGCTCGGGAACTTTGAAAGGACACAGTGCAGCCCAGACAGCCCCCAACAACCCCAACCCGAGATTTGGGACTTCGGGTTGCGTGGGGATGGTTTGGTAGATAGCCGGTCTCCTATGAGGAAATTCCTGGAGGCCTCGCGCGGCGCGCAATAGTTGTATCAACCAGTCCACACGGTTGCCCCGTTGGATGTGTGTGTCGACGTACGCGCGGCGATGTTCCCGACGTGGACACGACATAAATCCGACGTGGTTTCGACGTACGTTGGGTCTCAAGTTGTTGCGCGAGGCCTCCTGGATTGTCTTCATAAGGTAGTGAGTCCCCCGACCGCGTGTCTCTCTCATCCTCCTCCGCATCTCCATCCAGCTCCGCCTCTCCATCCCGTCCACCTCCCCCATGCTCCCATCCGCCTCCGCCTCCCCCGCGGGCGTCCCCCTCGTGTTCCCCCCACCCACTCATCGTTTCCCCCCCCTCCTCCCCTCGACCCCCCCACCCGGAAACGACAGGGCAGTTGTTGTTATTGTTTTCGTTTGGCATTTGTGTGTATCGTTTCCGACGCAGGTGCTGTTGATGTTTCCGGCGCCTTTTTGTATAGTTTTCGTTTGTTGTGGTGGGGCGTTGGTCCAGATAATTGGTTGTTCACCGGATTTGGCTCGTTTTCGAACCCGTTCCGAGTGTTCTTCGGATCCCCAGATTGTTCAGACCGTTTCGACGTTTTTGTGTTATGCACTATTTCGGTGAGTCGTTTTTTTTCCCGACCTAGGCTCTGCCTAGAAGGGTTCTTACTCGGAGGATTAAAGGGGCCGGGCAGTGTAACCCGCCCCGGGCGGTTCCCCCAGGATCCGTCCCGCGGTTCCCCCAGTGACGTTTTCTTAGTTTCGCGTTGTTTTATCTCATCTTAGCTTAGCTTATGTCATCTTACCTTAGCTTATCTTCATCTTACCTCAGTTGTATTCCCTACCTAGGCTCTGCCTAGAAGGGTTCTTACTCGGAAGCTTAAAGGGCCGGGCAGTGTAACCCGCCCCGGGCGGTTCCTCCAGTATCCGACCCGCGGTGCCCCCCGTTACGTCCCCTTAGTTTAGCGTTGCTTATCTCATCTGAGCCTAGCTTAACTTAGTTCAGCTTAGCTTCATCTTAGCTTCGCTTAGCTGTAGCTTAGCTTAACTTAGCTTAGTTTACCTTAGCTTAGGTTAGCTTTAGCTTATAGTTAGATTTAACTGAGATTTAGCTTAGAGTTAGCTTAGTTTTAGCTTAGATGTAGCTTGGCGTTAGCTTAGCTTTAGCTTAGCTCTAGCTTTGTTGTAGGTTAGCTTTAGCTTAGCTTTAGCTTAGCTTTAGCTTAGCGTTAGCTTAGCTTTAGTTTAGATTCAACTTATCTTCAGCTTAGCTTTAGCTTCGTTTTAGCGTAGCTTTAGCTTAGCTTCAGCTTAGCTTCAGCTTAGCTTTGGCTTACCTTTAGCTTAAAGTTCGCTTAGCTGTAGCTTAGATCTAGCTTAGCTTTAGCGTAGCTTTAGTTGGGCTTTAGTTTAGCTTTAGCTTAGATGTAGCTTAGTATTAGCTTAGCGTTAGCTTAGCTTTAGCTTAGCTTTAGCTTAGCGTTAGCTTAGCTTTAGCTTAGATTTACCGTTGCTACTAATGCTGCTGTCCTAGGGGCTCCAACTCCTAGGTAGTGTCGCACTGAGATAAGTTTACATCTTTCATGATCAATACATTCCAAACTACTTGAGAAATAAGAGCACCAGTATGACTGTTTCCTAGTCCCACTAAGCCCCCACACCCCCGCGGGAGAGGATGAGGAGAGGGAGGAAATCGCTTGTCGTCGCATTAGCATTGTTTCTCTTCTGACACTGCTGGTTGATATTGTTATGTGTTGTGTTCTACTTAGGTTCATGATTACTCATGTCATTGATCGTCCCTATGCTTATTAGTCATGCTAGTGTTCCTCTTATTATTGTTACGGCTGGTATTGTTAGGTGTTGTCTTATGGAAACATGTGTTCTTATTATTATCGTCAGTCGTGCTGTCGTTCCTCCTCCTTATCTCATGATTCAAAGCATTATTATCATACTTACGATCAGTATCATACCAAGAGTGTTGTGTGCTGCTCTTGCATTTCCTCTTCGTCTTTATGGTGTGAGTCCTCTTCTTCTCCTTCTGGTGATTAGCAGTAACTTATGATTATCATTATTATTCTTATGTTCTTAATATCCCCCCTTTCCGACCCCCCCGCGCCATCCTGGGCCAGGTGCGGCTGGAGGGCCTGGCAGCCCCTGGGCCGGTCACCGTGCTCCCGGGCCTGGGCGACGGCCAGGAGCGAGCGGGGGAGGGGCAGGGGCAGCGTCCGGGAGGGGAGGGAGAACGCAGGCGGCGGAGGTGGAGGAGAAAGGAGGAGGAGGAGGAGGAAAGGAGAAGGAGGAAAGATGGAGGAGCAGGAGGAGGAGGAGGAGGAGGAGGAGGAAAGTTGGAGAAGGAGGAGGCGGAGGAAAGGAGGAGGAGGAGGAGGAGCAGCAGGAGGAGGAGGGAAGATGGGGGAGGAGGAAAGATGGAGGAGGAGGAGGAGGAGGAGGGAAGATGGAGGAGGAGGAAAGATGGAGGAGAAGAAGGGAGGAGCAGCAGGAGGAGAGGAGGAGGAGGAGGAACGGAGAAGGAAAGATGCGCACGCGCGGACCCGTCGTGTACGTCACGGACAGCCTGGCCGTCCTCGACAGCTGGTGGCAGCGCTGGGACATGCAACCGCAAGGTTCCGACGCAGATTGGTGGTGGACGTTGGGCCAGGACATTTCCTGCAGAGATCGATGCACCTCCCTTGTCATTGTCATCTACGTCAACTCGCACCTGCAGGCCGATGAGGCCCTTGAGCGCGGCGTATCCCTTGTGCTGGTGCGGGGCAACGCGGCCGCCGACGCCGCCGCCGGGCTCGCAGCAGAGCGCGCGCGGATCCCACAGGCTTGCGCGCTCGGGTCAGCCGCGCCGAGAAGATGGCCATGGTGGTGCGCTGGCGGCTTCTGCGGTCCACGCTGGACGTCATGGCAGCCTCTCCGCGGATGGCTGCCCGCCGCCAGTCTCGCCAGGCCCCGCCAACCCCGAGGGTTGCCGCGACCCTCGTCACGCAGCATGCGCTGGCTCCCGATGGGCGCACGTGCACGGCTTGCCGCAGCTCGGCCTCGGAGGCCACGCCCGGGATCCCGCACAGGGGGTGTGCGCCCTGGGGGGGGGAGTTCGATCGGCTTTCGCACCGAACCGCCCAAAACAGATGCCACACAGCCGCCGGCAACTCCCGATAGTTGCCGATGGGTGGGGGTGCGGGGGTCAACTGTTTGCGGCAGTTCGGTGCACCAGCGGATCGAACTCATGCCCCACCTCGGGGTCGACCCCCTGGTGGTGGATCCCGACACGCGCACGGCCTGGCTGGGGTCGCCGTGCTGGCCGCCGGCTCGCCGCGGAGAAAACCTGCTGTAGATGCCCGGGGGCGGCCCGCCCCGTGCGGGGTGGGCGGCGAGGTGGCTGGTAGCAGCCACGCCCTCGCGCTCCAGGGGCAGATGGGGGGAGGATGAGG
>CAUYUJ010018093.1:80235-120235 GCA_963575745.1 Prorocentrum cordatum | reverse complement strand
GGGCATTGTTGGATTTTTTATGCCCGACCTGACACTGGCACCGCCGCCCCCATCCCCGCAGCCAGCCCCCGCTCCTCCTCCACCAGGCAGCGCGCCCCCACCCCGCCGAGCAGCCGAACCGCAGCCTCCGCCCCCAGCCGCAGCAGCGGGCAGCCCTGCTCTTCCCCAGCAAACCCGCGACGCGCGAAACGCGAACCTCGGCATGGGCGTTTTTCTTTCGGTAGGTCCTCCCAAGAGACATAGCGCCATTCAGTCCCCCCTGTAGCCGGCTTCGCTCCTCCCTCCCCAGCAGGCAGCGTGCCCCTTCGGCCACCACCAGCCCGAGCGCCCAATCCGTCCCGACCTCTCCATTCTCTTGCACCTCGTTTTGAGGGCTCCGACCACTTGACGCCGCCAGTCCTGTTCATCTTCCACCGCCAGCCCGCACGCCCTTCCTGCCCCGACCCGGTGTTGCAAGGCGTGGCGCGGCACCGCAGCCTCGGTCCAACGCAACGATATACGTACCCCCCATCCGCAACCACTTCCACTCCATTTCCCTAGCATCCCGCGCATTTTATCGCCCCGACATCTGTTAGCTGCTGCGCGTCACGGCGCCGCAGCCCCACTCCACCGCAGCTAGAGAGCCCCTTGTTGTGCCCCCCTTCCTTTCGTGCAAGAAACATAGCACGCGTATCGGAAGAACTTGAAGCAGTGGTGTTGGAGCCATTTGGCGCTGTCGCTGGTTCTCTTGGACGTGCGCAGCCACGTCATCATCGGAACCACACCCGGGCCGTATTGGAGGCTGTCGCAGGGGCACCTTGGGCGCTCAGGGGGATTGGGCTCCTGGGGGCGCCCCGAGCCACTCGCAGGCATCCGACGTCGTGGTTTCTATCGGCAACGTGGCGCCCCGCAGGTGCGGAGCCCTCCCCAGGGATCGTGGTCTTTTGCCTGACTCGTGCTGTTCTGGTCCCGGGGCCTTGCACGGACCCCAAAGGCCAAACATCGTAGAAATTCATCCGTCGTGAATCTCGTTGCGACGCCAGGATGTCAGGGCACCCTCAATGAGGAGGAGAAGGACGAGGAGGAGGAGGAGGAGGAGGAGGAGGAAGAGGACCTAGAGGAGGCCCCCCCGTGGCCCTCCCGGGAGCACCCGCGGTGGGAGGAGGGGCGCCGAGGACGCGCGCCTGGGCGTGGCCTACCTGACGGCCGAGGGCGGCCTGCGGCGGGAGGCGCTGTTCGCGTGGTCGCTGGGCATGCAAGCCGCCGTCGCAGGCCTGTGGCGGGCATTCTCGTTGCGGCCCGAACTCGGGAGCGGAAAAGAGGGGGATGATGACTAGGGGGGGGGGATATCATGGAGCGGGCCATGATATTTCCTCGGATTTCATGGCGCCTCTTCTTGTTTCATTACGTCCCTGGCCCCCCCGCTGGGCCGCGCACATGCCGCCGGCCATGATTTGCACCCCCCCTCTTGGACACCCCCCTCTTGGCCGCTCCCGACGAACCCTCCTTTGGTCATGTTTCCTCCATCCTGTTTCCTCATGAATAACTTCTCCCCGTCGCACCCCCAGACGTATCCGCAGGCCTGACCAGGCAGGGCGTTTCGCCTGAGGCTTCTTCGCCGCTTACGATCTTGAAGCTTGAAATTTGCGACACATTCAACGATGGAGGACGGGCCGTGTCAAAATAGAGCTCTTCCAGTAGCGCCGCATGCAGTAGCTTCAAACATTGCACCAGTTGCAAGGATGAAGAAAGGCTGGTGGTCATTTTCAAGTTTCATCTCTCGCTTCAGCGCCGCGTGCAGTCTTTGCACAAGGTCGCAACAATGTCAATGATGGAAGGCGGGTCGTTGCCAAAATAGAGCCCCCGCATTAGCGCCGCGCACATTCGTTTTAGAAGCAAGATGGGGGCCGGTTCCGTTTCAACATGTGGATTCAGCGTCGCGCAAATTCGTTTTCAAAATTCGCAACGGTGTCATGGACTTGTAGGGTGAAATGCCAGCAATGGCGGTCCTGTGCGATTCATGAGGGTCAGGACACAGCAGTCACGTGGATTTGCGGAGAACGGTGTTCTAGCACGATTCGGGATTGTCAGGACGCAACAATCACGTTAATTCGCGGCGTTGAAATACCAGGAATTGTCGTTTGTCACGATCGGCAGTCTTGGGGGATGCCTGACTTGTATCAACTCTATCGAAGACGCCTACGGCGAATCACCGCCGCCCCCTGCCCTTTCGGAAGCGCCTATGTGGCCGAGCGTTGTGGCCAGAGGCCTGCCAAGTTATCGGAGTCGGTTTGGAAAGCTTTCGGGGAACACGGGGGAGAATGAACATGACGAGGAAGTGGAAGAGGCCTCATGGGCCGTCTTGAGCCGTCGGAATGGCGAGAAGAAGCAAATGCCAACATCCTTGACACACTTAGGGGAAATAAATGAATTGGGTCTCTTCGGGCCCTCCTGGAGGACCTCTTGTAGGCCTCTTGGGCCTTCTTCGAAGCCTCTTGGGGGCCTCTTGGGCCGTCTTGGGCAACATTGACGCCATGTTGGGCCATCTTGGAGGCATCTTGGGCCGTCTTGGAGGCGTCTTGGGCGGCGAAGCTATCAGACCATGTGTTCCCCGAGTCGGTGTGGAAAGCCGTCGGGGAGCACGTGGGGGAGGAAGAGGAAGAGGAGGACAAGGAGGAAAGAGGAGAAGGGGGAGGATGCCTCTTCGGAGCCTCTTGAGGCATTCTTGGGCTCGATTAGGCCATCTTAGGACCGTCTTAAAAACCATGTTGATACTATCTAGGGCTCTCTTGGAGCCTCTTGAGGGCCTCTTGGGGCCTTTTTGGGACTCCTCGGGGGCCTCGTTGGCCGTTTGATGGCTTTCCTGGCCCGTCTGACGTCGGAAGCCGTCTTGGGGGCCTCTCCGAACCAGCTTGGGGTCCTCTTGGGGCGCTTCGGGGCCGTCTTGGAGGCCATCTTGGGCGTCTTGGAGGCCTCTTGGCCCGTCTTGGGGCCCTCTTGGGGCCGTCTTGGGGGCCCCTTGGGCCGTCATGGGGCCATCTTGGAGGCCTCTTGGGCGATCTTGGGGGCCTCTTGGGCCGTCTTGAGACGTCGGAATGCCGAGAAGAAGCAAATGCCCCAATCCTTCAAACACGTAAGGAATATCCATGATTTTGGTCTCTTCGGACCCCTCTGGAGGGCCTCTTGGAGGCTTCTTGGGTCGTGTTGGGCCGATGTGGAGGCTTCTCGGGCGACCTTGGAGGTATCTTGGACTCTCTTGGGCCGTCTTGTCTTGCAGGCCGTCAAGGACCATCTTGGGCGGACTTGGAGGCCATCTTGGACCATCTTGGAGGCCATCTTGGGCCAACGTGGCCATCTTGGAGGCCATCTTGGACCATCTTGGAGGATTTTTTTCCGGATTGAGGTTCTTGGCAATCTTTTGAGGTGGCCGGCGGAACGCGCCAGAGGCCAAGGGGGAGTTCTTTGGGAAAAGAACCAAAACCAAAACCGAGAGGGTTCAGCACGCCAGCCACCCCTGTGATGAGTCAACAGGGGGCGGCGGATCGAAGACGCCTACGGCGAATCACCGCCGCCCCCTGCCCTTTCGGAAGCGCCTATGTGGCCGAACGTTGTGGCCAGAGGCCTGCCAAGTTATCGGACCATGTGTTCCTCGAGTCGGTTTGGAAAGCTTTCGGGGAACACGTGGGGGAGAATGAACATGAAGAGGAGCCGTCTTGAGCCGTCGGAAGGGCGAGAAGAAACAAATGCCAGCATCCTTGAAACACTTAGGGGAAATGAATGATTTGGGCCTCTTCGGGCCCTCCTGGAGGACCTCTTGAAGACCTCTTGGACCGTCTTGGAGGCCTCTTGGGCCGTCTTGGGCAATATTGACGCCATGTTAGGCCGTCTTGGAGGCATCTTGGGCCGTCTTGGAGGCATTTTGGAGGGCGAAGCTATCGGACCATGTGTCCCACGAGCCGATTTGGAAAGCCTTCGGGGAACACGTGGGGGAGGAAGAGGAAGAGGAGGAGAAGGAGGAAAGCGGAGAAGGGGGAGGATGTTTCTTCGGAGCCTCTTGAGGCATTCTTGGGCTCGATTGGGGCATCTTGGGATCGTCTTGGAGGCTATGTTGGGGCTATCTTGGGCTTCTCGGGGGCCTCTTTGGCCGTTTTATGCGTTTCCTGGCCCGTCTGACGCCGTCGGGAGCCGTCTTGGGGGCCTCTCTGAACCGACTTGGGGTCCTCTTGGGGCGCTTCGGGGCTGTCTTGGAGGCCATCTTGGGCGTCTTGGAGGTCTCTTTGGCCGTCTCGGGATCTCTTGGGGCCGTCTTGGAGGCCTATTGGATCTTCATGCGGCCATCTTGGAGCTCTCTTGGGCGATCTTGAGGGCCTCTTGGGCCGTCTTGAGCCGTCGGAAGGCCGAAAAGAAGCAAATGCCAAAATCTTTCAAACCCTAAGGGGAATCAATGATCGTGGCCTCTTCGGGCCCTCCTTGAGGACCTCTTGGAGGCCTCTTGGGTCGTCTTGGGCCTTCTTGGAGGCTTCTCGGGCGACCTTGGAGGTATCTAGGACTCTCTTGGGCCGTCTTGCAGGCCGTCAAGGACCATCTTGGGCGGACTTGGGGGCTATCTTGGACCATCTTGGAGGCCATCTTGGGCCAACGTGGCCATCTTGAAGGCCATCTTGGAGGATTTTTTCCGGATTGAGGTCCTTGGCAATCTTTCCGGGTGGCCGGCGGGACGCGCCGGAGGCCCAGGGGGAGTTCTTTTGGAAAAGAACCAAAACCAAAAACCGAAAGGGTATAGCACGCCAGGCACCCCTGTGATGAATCAGCAGGGGGCGGCGGACCCAGCTGCCTGCGACAAGTCCCGCCACCGTGCCAACCCAGCATTCTGGGTGGCGACTGTTCGAGGTGGCACGGGAGGCCGTCACGGACGACATTCCGTATCTCCGAGTTTGGGAGAGCCGTGATAAGGGTGATGAGGATTATGAGGATGACGACGACAATGACGACGAGGACGATGACGATGACGCTGAGGATGACGATGACGACGATGATGATGATGATGATGATGATGATGATGATGATGATGATGATGATGATGATGACGATGACGATGACGATGATGATGATGATGTTGGTGATGGTGATGGTGATGATGATGATGATGGTGGTGGTGGTGGTGGCGGTGGCGGTGGTGGTGGTGATGGTGATGGTGATGGTGTTGGTGGTGATGATGATGATGATAATGATGATGATGATGATGATGATGATGATGATGATGATGATGATGATGATGATGATGATGGTGATGGTGATGGTGATGGTGATGATAATGATGATAATGATGATATTGTGGCTGTCGGCGTGCAGCCAGGCGCGGAGGCCGTCAATAACAACCCTGGTGTGGTAGGGGGGGCCCTGCGGGTTTGTCGTGTCTGGGCTTCTCCCCTTAGGGTGTTCTCGATTTTGGCGTATGCATGAGGCGATGGGCCTTCGATGAGTGTGCTCATTCCCCACTCAGTGCTTGCACCGAAGGGGTCCTAGCGGAAATTGAAAGATTTGTCAAATTTTTCCCATCGATGTGGGTAGCCGGCTCGGTTCCCGGGTTCCCGGTTCCAGGTTCCCGGGTTCTTGGTTATTGGTTCCGGGCCGATTTCGGTGGGTTTTGGGTTCCCAGGTTCCCGGTCGATCTTCTTATCGATATCAAACCATCTATTGATTGGGATTTTTATTTGGTGTAATTCCCTACCTAGGCTCTGCCTAGAAGGGTTCTTACTCTCTTAGCTAAAGGGGCCGGGCAATGGAAACCGCCCCGGGCGGTTCCCCCAGTCCCCGCCCCGCGGTTCCCCCAGTCCCCTGGGAGCTTTAGCCTTAGCTTTAGCTTTAGCTTAGCTTTAGCTTTAGCTTTAGCTTAGCTTTAGCTTAGCTTAAGCTTAGTGTTAGCTTAGCTTTAGCTTAGCTTTAGCTTAGCTTTAGCTTAGCTTCAGCTTAGTGTTAGCTTGGCTTTAGCTTAGCTTTAGCTTAGCTTTAGCTTAGCTTCAGCTTAGCATTAGCTTAGCTTTAGCTTAGTGTTAGCTTAGCCTTAGCTTAGCTTTAGACTAGCTTTAGCTTAGATTTCGCTTAGCTTCAGCTTAGCTTTAGCTTGGCTTTAGCTTAGTGTTAGCTTAGCTTTAGCTCAGCTTTAGCTTAGCTTTAGCTTAGCTTCAGCTTAGTGTTAGCTTAGATTTAGCTTAGTGTTAGCTTAGCTTCAGCTTAGCTTGAGCTCAGCTGTAGCTTAGCTTTAGCTTAGATTTAGCTTAGCTTCAGCTTAGCTTCAGCTTAGCTTTAGCTTAGCTTTAGCTTAGATTTAGCTCAGCTTTAGCTTAGCTTTAGCTTAGCTTTAGCTTAGCTGTAGCTCAGCTGTAGCTTAGCTGTAGCTTAGCTTCAGCTTAGCTTTATATTATATTTAGCTTAGCTTTAGCTTAGCCTTAGCTTAGCTTTAGCTTAGCTTTCGCTTAGCTTCAGCTTAGCTTTAGCTTAGCTTTAGCTTAGATTTAGCTTAGATTTAGCTTAGCGTTAGCTTATCTTTAATGTTAGATGTAGCTCAGCTTTAGCTTAGCTTTAGCTTAGCTTGAGCTCAGCTTTAGCTAAGTTCAGCTTAGCTTTAGCTTAGCTTTAGCTTAGTGTTAGCTTAGCCTTAGCTTAGCTTCAGCTTAGCTTTAGCTTAGCTTCAGCTTAGCTTTAGCTTAGCTTTAGCTTCGCTTTAGCTTAGCTTCAGCTTAGCTAGTTTAGCTTTACTGTTACTACTAATGCTGCTTTCCTAGGGGCTCCAACTCCTAGGTAGGGTCGCACTGGGATAATTTTTGTTGTTGGCCCACGGCAGTGGTAAGTCGGGCATGTCCCTCTACAGGACGAATATTCCAGAATAGTCCACAAAATAGTCCAGAGACGATTTTCTTGCTCTTGGGGGAGGAGCCAGAGGAAAAAAGGGCAGACAAGGAGGGGGGTTATGCTGGATTCTGCGATCCAAACATCAGTGATTCGAGAACGAATAACTTCACGAAACGAAGCTGGAGCCGACTCTACCCGCAGGCCTCCCATGTGCGATGAACCTCACGTGCGAACCCTAGAGTTATAGCTGATGAGGCTTAGCTCCGCTGCCGCTGCCGAGCACCGCTGCCACTGACGCCCACAGCAGCCACTGCCTGCCGTCTCGCACAAGCCGACCCCAGCCTTGTAGCTGATTATGCTTGCTCCAGGTCTTACTTCGGGCAACGGCAGTAGCTGCTGCCACTGCCCAATCACTGGCAGGGCCCGATGCTACAGCCTGCATTCACGCGCGAGCTGACCCCACCATTGCAGCTGCGGAGGATTTGCGCTTGCTGCATCCCCTGCACCGACAGCCGCTGGTGCTGTTGCCCGCCTTCCCTCAACAGCAGACCCAGCTGCCGCCGCTTCTGCTGCCGCTGCCGTCTATCTCGCATTCACAGTCTGCTGGCGCGGCCTGCCGTCGATGTCGAGCTATCCCTTGCAGCACTGTAGCTCATGATGCATTCTTGCTTCGCCCTCGGGAGCCGGCCACCGCAGCTGACATTGATTGCCTTCTCGCATGTGCACTCATTGCTGCCACGGCCTGCATCCGCGCGCTCGGATACCGGGCATCGCTGCTGCCACTGCTTGCCTTCTCGCACCGACAGGCTTTGTTGCCACCGATTGCCTTCTCTTACGAGCTGACCCCAGCAGCCATATAGTTTGGTCGCAGCTCATGGGAGCCTGACATGTCTTCGCAACTCCCTCTTGAGAGTGCGCTCGCGTGCGCTAGCGCTTGGTAATCGATGAGAACGTCACGGTGTAGCGTTGATCAGCGTCGACGTAGCATCGATGTGCGTCGGTTAGCGTCGGTCAGCGTCGAGTCGCAAGAGCCAGCAAGGTGGTATGGGAGCGTCCAACGGGTTGACATCGAAATGTAGTTGATGATGATCTGCTCATGCGTCGCCATCGGGCAGCGCCAACCGCTGATGCCACTGCCTGCCTTCTCGCATGGATAGTCCCCTCTGCCGCATTGGGTCACCGGCGACCCCTGCAGCCACTGCCTGCCTTCTCGAGCGAGGTGACCCCAGCATAGCGACTGATGGTGTTGGGCTTCTGCGCCCCCGCCGGGCGCCGACAACAGCCACTGCCTGTATTCTCGCCCCGCCTGTCTCTGCTGCCGCTTCCTTTGTTCTCGCACGAACCGCTCCCTACGTTGTAGCTGATGACATCGCTAGTCGACGAAGACGAAGAGGGAGGTGGCCCGTTTGGGGAGGGAGGAGAAGCAGGAGAAGAAGACGGAGGAGGAGGAGGAGGAGGAGGAGGAGGAGGAGGACGAGGACGAGGACGAGGACGAGAACGAGGACGAGGAAGAGGAGCCATAGAAGAAAGAGGCAGAGGACGAGTAGGAGGAGGAGGAGGAGGAGGAGGAGGAGGAGGAGGAGCCAGAGGAGGAAAAGGCAGAAGAGGCGGAGGAGGACGACGAGCCAGAGAAGGAGCAAGAGAACGAGGCAGGAGGAAGGAGGACGAGGATGGGAAAGAAGGAGGAGGTAGGACCTGAAGATGGACAAGGAGGAAGGGGACAATAATGAGGAGCAGAAGGCAACGGAGCCCGGCCTCCTGGTCGCCACGAGGCATGCGCTGCTGCTGTGGCCGCTCGGCGGCGTTCCCGGAGACCACGGCGGGAAGCAGGGAGGCTCCCGAGACATCCGACGATGTTTTCAATCCACGCACCAGGGGTCCCGGCCCCTTCCCCAGAGGCGTTGTATTCGACTTGGATCCATGTGTTGATTGCCCTGCAGCCCGGAAGGGGCCTTTCGGGGCCGAAATTGCCGCCCCAAAAACAATCAAAAATTGAAAACAGCTTGATTGAAGAAAAACAGTCCTTCAGATGTTTGGGCCTGGACGGGAGGAGCCCCAGACATCCACCTCGACCTCGAGGAAGTTTCGGAGGTCTGGGCCCCTTTTCGGACAGCCTCGGCCCGAAGAGAGCGTCAAGCCGGCGGTGTTGCTGCACCGGCTGGACTGTCTGTGCATGCAAGCCTTTTGGGTTGGCAAAAGAACACGCGCCTCCACCCCCACTTGGCCCCCCTCTTCCTTCTGCGGCTGGGCCAATGGACCTCGGCTCCCGGTTGTAAGGATGCCTCACAAGGACAGCAAATATACCACACACCCATCTGGCCGCCCCCTCTGGTGAGGGTGGTCAGGTGGGGTCGAGTGGGCTCTTTTGCTCCCCCGCTTGCAGAGCCTAGACCTCCGAAAGAGCGTCCTCGGAGTGTGATCGAGGGGATTCAAAGAGGGATAGGGGTCGGACCAGCCCCCCCGTCCCTCAAAAGTCAGGGAGGACACGGACGACGCAATTCACTTTCTACTGGTAGCATTTGCATCTCCCACGAGCAGCTGACGCCATCGACACATCTCAAGGACAGTTGCGAAACCGAGTCGTCTCATCAATTACCCGCAGCACCATCACGTCCCACCGACGGGCACCAGCAACACATCTCACCAGCAACTACCGCGTCCGAGATACCTCCGCCGTGATCGAGCTGGCTGGGTGGCGCGGCTGGGGCGGACACCGAGTTAGAGGCAGGCGGAAAACCATCACGGGCGGCTCCCGTCGAAACAACCCGCTTAAGCATGTGAACGTGCGAGGAGGACATGCGCATCTGCTGGCGCGACAGACATGGCGTGGGCATTGTCGGGGAGCGCACCAAGAAGCCAGATGCTCTCCGCTAGGGCGTGCCTTGTGCCTCTCCGCTGCGCGGCGCCTCCCCGCGGGCGCTCGAGAGACTGCTGCGTTCAGGGTGCTCGAGGCTTTCACCCGACTGCACCTCGCGAGCGGATTTCAATGTTGGGTCTCTTGCGAAGCTGTCTTGCGGTCGCGTCCGCACTGCATTTCGATGCCAAACGCTAGAGATGCGACGTGCCCTCAGGAGTGCGCGGTGGGGGGGGGGGGCTCCTCCAGTACCTCCCCGAAGTGATTCCCACCTGTGCTCTCAGGTCGTTCGGAGGGGCAGTTGAAGACACCAAGTGTGCTGTTGCACACGTGGGGAAACATTCGCTCGACCCACATGCCTGGCGTCACAGTCTGCCAGGAGTAGGGCTGGCGGTTGTAACGCATTCGGGTTGTTGCTTCCCCCGTGCAGGAGATGAGAGTAGCCGCCGTTGTGCTGCCCTACATCAAGTCGCGGGACGCGCTGCTGATAACACGGCGCGTCTTGGGTCGAAGGGTCAGAGGATGGAATGGTGAAATGGTGGAGGCACATGAGATAGTCGTTTGGCGTTTCTTCCCCACGGCTGCCCGTGCCCGCACAGCCGTTTGCATCGCTTGCTGCGAGTCGACGAACAGCTGGTACTTCCGCAAGGTTGCAGAAGGCTGCAGTCGGGGGCGGCCAGGAGGGGGGCGGCGGCTGGCTCTCGTGGCTCGGGCCACGATATCTCCCCCGAGCTCGTGGCGCCTCTTCTTGTTGCAGGGCATCCCTCGGGCATCCCCTCGTCCGCGCACAGGCCTCGGGCCATGATCTGCTTACCCCCTCTCATGCACGCCCCCCTCCTGCACCCCCTGGAAGGTTGCAGAAGGCTATACCGCCGGCCGTGGAAGAGATGTGTCGGCTTGCCCAGCTGGCACCACGCGTCGTGCCTGATGCTGCGCATCTGACGGCAGAGTACACCTTATGCGATGCTTAAGAAAACTTAATTTTTCGGCCAGAGTCTCGATTATTCTTAATATTTCAATGTATATCTTAAGATTATAATAGAAGTGTTGGGTTTTTATTCAAGTTCTGAGACTATGAACTTCTTAACCCATGATTTCTTAAGCATTTCGCAGGGTGTAGGCTGGGGGGGGGGCGACGAGGAGATCGAGCAGGAATGGGAGGAGCGGGAAGGTCAGCTGGATGGAGGGGAGGGGGAAGCAGAGCAGGGGAGAGAGAAGGGGGAAGCGGACGAGGGAGAGTGCCGAGGAAGCGCGATTACAGATCAGGACGCGTGATTCAGCCACGTCGACGGATCCCGCTTCTGTATAGCATCGACGCTCTCCGTCGCCAAATCAGGCGGCACTCGCTGCATGTGTCCGGGTGACAGTTTCCCGATGGGTGGATCCGGGGCTCACGCGCCAGAGCCACGGACCCCCGATCCAGGTCCGCGTGTGCCCGAGAGGGGGGGGGCTTCTTCAGAGCCCCGAATCATCAGGGGTAACTCGGGTCAGGGATAAGTCGGGTTCGTCTTTTGGGAAGCCAAGCCCGAGTTACCCCGGACCCGAGTTACCCCGGATATTCGGGCGCCCAACTTCTGCGGCCTCGCCTGGGATGGCGACAGGGGGCCCGGATGGACAGCGCTGGCAGTCGCGAGCTGGCAGGCCAGAAAATGGTGGGGTGCCGACCACCGCGCGCAGCCTGCGTTCGCGGGTCGGCGGGGGGGGTTTCTGCGGACTCGCCTGGGATGGCGACAGGGGGCCCGGATGGACAGCGCTGGCAGTCGCGAGCTGGCAGGCCAGAAGCGGGCGGGGTGCCGACCCCCGCGCGCCGCCTGCGCTCGGGGGGCGGCGGGGTCGCGCTCGAGGCGCTCGAGGCGCCGGCGGCCACCGGTGGTGTTTTTGCCGGTGGTCGCTGGCGTGCTGACCTCTGTTTCGATGCTCGTTTTGGGGGACCTTCCTGGGGGCCACATAATCGCAGGCCTAGAGGTCGACACCAACACCAAGATCGGCGGTGTTCCTCCACCGAGGGAAGAGGATCCCGATCTCGGTGATGGTGGCAATACTCTGGCTTCCAAGGTGGCCGAAATATTACCACCAACACCGAAATCTAGGATCACCTCCCCCCTGTGGAGGCAGCCCTCTGTCTTGGTGTTGGTGCCCATTTCCAGGCCTCCCACATAATGGATCTGTTCGACTCAGGTTCGACTCAAGTTCGACTCAGGTTCGACTCAGGTTCGAGTCAGGTTCGAGTCAGATTCGACTCAGGTTCGACTCATGTTCGACTCAGGTTCGACTCAGGTTCGACTCAGGTTCGACGCACGAGTGGAGCGAGTGGCTCCAGGAAGGTCCCCAGAATGAGCATCTAACTCTGTTGGCTGGGCCTGGCCCGGGGATGGTGGGCGGTGGCGGATAGCGTTGGACGTGGTGGTGGTAGTGGCAGCTTGTCTCGGGCCTCCTGGTGTTCGTTTTCCTCGGTGTTCTTCCTGATGGTCAGTCTGGCCGTGGACCACCTCTCTGGCCTTCCCCGCAGGCCCCCGAATAAACGTGCCCCAAAACAGCCATGCATGGGCCAGGAGGACGAAGGAGGGAAGGGCGAGACAGGATAGGGAGGAGGGAGAAAGAGGAGAAGGAGGTAGAAGGGAGCGGAGGACGGAAGAGGATAAGAGGAGGATGATCAAGTAGGGAATCGGCGGAAGAAGAGGATAATGAAACGACAGAAGAGGAAGAGTAATACGTATGATAAGAGGAAGGGGAACAGGACCGAGAGAGTAACATGCGCATGATGTGAGGTAAGATGTGGAATGCGAAAGTTCGAAGATCATGAAACGAAGCACGCGAACGAACACGATGCAACCTAAATGAAAGCATGTGTTCTGACAGTAAAGACCTGTGACACAACAAGAAGGGACACGCAACTTCGGCATACTCAAAAGGACGAGTACGACGAGGACAACGCAGTATTCAAGAAGAGCAGGACAGCGATGAAGAGACGGTGAGCATGCGGATAATGAAAACGAGGAGGCGGATGAGTAGGCAGTGGGCTAAGGAGCTGAAGGATGAGCAGGAAGAGGACGATTTGTTAGGAGGACAAGGAGGGTCAGGACAACCAGGAGGGTCAGGACTATCAGGAGGGTAAGGACTGTCTCGAGGGCCATGAGGAGATCAGGAGGGGGACGACGACAAGCCGAAGGAGGGCGAGGAGGAGGAGGGGTTACACAAAAAACAGGGGGCGGGAGGAGGAGCAGGAGGACGTGGATGCGACGGAGGAGGAGACGGGAGGAAGTGGAAGCTGTGATCGGAAGGGACAGGATGAACACAGGGGTGACCAGCGGCGCTGCGAGCTGTGTCGCTCAGAGTCTGGCCAACGCAAAACGGGGGATGACCAGGAGAGGACGAGCAGGAGAATGGGTTGAACAAAAACGAGGAGGAGGAGGAAGAGGCGGAGGCGGAGGACGTGGAGGAGGAGGAGGAGGAGGCGGAGGACGTGGAGGCGAGGGAGGAGGAGACGGGAGGAAGGGGAAGCTGCGATCGGGAGGGGCCAGAGGAGCCCCCCATTGGGGGGGAGGGGACCACGGGGGCTTCGACCGCTCGCGGTGGCACCGCTCGCAGCCTCGAGCTTCCGAGGGGCGGGGGGAGGAGCGCCTGGCGCGGGAGGCCGCCGCCTCGCGGGCAGGGGCGCGCCCGCCGCGCGCGCGCGAGGCGGGCCGCCCGAGGGGGCTCCTACAACTCCATGTGGGCCCGCCGCCGCGCTCGCGAGCTCGCCGCCGCCGCCGCTCGCCGCCGCCGCCGCCCGCCGCCCGTCGCGATCCCGCTTCCATATAACATCGACGCCCTGTGTCCGGGTGACAGTTTCCCCATCCGTGGATCCGGGGCTCACGCGCCAGAGCCACGGATCCCCGATCCATGTCAGCGTGTGCCCGAAGGGGGGGGTGGGGGGGGCTTCTGCGGACTCGCCTGGGATGGCGACAAGGCTGGGTAGTCGAAGGCCAGACTGTCAGATTGGATTGGGCCCCCAGGGCCAATCTGGCCCGGCCAAACTGGATGATTTGGGTGATTCGCCAGACTGGATTCGCGTTGGCTCCCTCGCCAGATTGCCCCCGTTTGCCAGATTGGGCCTGCCAGATTGGCGCCAGATTGGCTTCGACTGCCCAGGGAGGGCGGCAGCTCCGAGGCTTCCTGGGGTTCGGTAGCAAATCATGGGAGCCTTCTATGCCCTGGCAAGTCCGCCTTCAGCGTGTACTGGCGTCGATCAGCGTCTGGCAGTCCATGAGATGGCGCCGATCTAGCGTCGATTCAGCGTCGATTCGCAAGAGCCGACAAGATGGTATGGGAGGCTCCCATGCGTTGCCACCGAACCACCCCCGGCGGCCCTGGCGCGGTCGGGGGGGAGTCC
This sequence comes from Prorocentrum cordatum, assembly GCA_963575745.1. Taxonomy (NCBI): domain Eukaryota; class Dinophyceae; order Prorocentrales; family Prorocentraceae; genus Prorocentrum; species Prorocentrum cordatum. The sequence continues at coordinate 106,178 of CAUYUJ010018093.1, read as the reverse complement.
TGATCTGGCGTCGGAGTTTCGAGGCTTTCGGGGGGGGGGATGTTTGCCCCCCCCCGGGGGGGGGGGCGTGGGGGGCCTCCTTGCCGCTCCCTCTCCTCACTCTCTTGGGCCTCCGGTGTGGTTTGTCACCCCGTTCCGGGCCCCGCCGCCCCGCTCCCGAGCGCGGCCGCGCCGCCGCCCGCGCGGAGAGGCAGGAGGCCTTGGCGTGGTCGAGCAGCTGTGTTCTGAGGGTTGCCGAGGGCGGCCGTTCGAAGGTTCGAGGTGCGAAGTGCGAAGGTTCGAGGGTGCGAAGGTTCGAAGGTTCGAAGGGTTCGAAGTGCGAGGGCGGCCGTTCGCCCCCGCCGTTCCTAGGCCTCTCGGGGGGCTCTTCTCGTCGCCGGGGCCGGATCCGCCCCGAGGTCCTGGCCATGCCGCGCACTGGAGCAGGTCCAGGAGCCGACTCTTGACCGCTGGGCCTTGACGTCGAAGGTTGGAAGCTCGGAGGAGGAAGTGGTGGAGGAGGGCGAGAGGGGGGAGGAGAAGGAAGAGGAAGAGGAGGAAGAGGAGGAAGAAGAGGAACAGGAGGAGGAGGAGGAGGAAGAGGAGGACGACGAGGTGGAGGAGCATGAGGAGGAGCAGCAGGAGCAGGAGCAGTGAGGAAGGTTCGAAGTTTTGGGGGGAGTGCCTTTGCCTACTGGCATCTCGGTAGAGGGCTCCCACGGTGGCAGAGTGGGACCACAGAAGAGCCCCACGGGGGCCAGCGGCCCTGGTCGTCACGCCCAGTCGGCGTCCGTAATCGCCGCCGATGCCGCTGCCATCGCCGCTGTCGCTGCCGATGCCATCGCTCGGCATCGCCCGGCTTGCAGTCAAAATCTAAAGGAATGATTCGCTGCTTCGTCAAGGATCCTTGCATCCCGTGTCCTCTCGGGGAACAAAGAGTGACATCAACAGGAAAGTTGAGGACCGCGGGGATTTATTGGATCGGCGGTGGACCCCTCCTGGCGCGCGGAGCGCGCTGGGAGCGGCGCCGGAGGCGTCGCCAGGGGCTTAAGCCGATCCGAGAAGTCCGCGCGGACCTCCGGGTTATGTTTCTGTTACTGTTTTTTCTTGTATTTGCATCACGGCCAATGTCCTGAGCTAATGTTGACGTCCAAAGGGGTCTAAATGGTGAGTTTGACTTCCAAGGGTCTCGCATCCTCACCGCGCATCCGTACTATGGATCTGGGCCGCATTCCCATCTCATGGCACCTCCGCCCCACCGGCCCGCCCTCCCGGGTGGGGATGGGCCCCGAGAATCCGGGAGGAAGAGCCTTTACCTCCACCTGGCAGGCTATACGTCGGCCAGGTGGGCCACGGCCACGCTGGTGGGGGTAGTCACCACCCACCAAACCACCCCAACCCAACCCGAAGGGTCAGATTTACCCTCGATTTCTAGTGGGGGGGGGTCCGGGAACATCGAAAAAACACATATGGAGCCCATACCCCCCCCAACCCGAAATTCGGGTCTTCGGGTTGGGTTGGGGTGGTCTGGTAGGTAGTCAGATAGGGATGGGTCAAACGACGCTCAGTCGCCGCCGCCGTCGCCGCCGCCACACTCGTCGGTTGCGGTCCCCGCTCGTGGCGCGCACCGTGCCGGCCAGCCGCTGGTCGCCCGTGGTCGCCGACGATACCGCCGCCGCCGCCGCCACAGTCTCGCCTGCTGCGGCGCCGCACGCGCGGCGCGCCTCGAGCGCGACCTGAGCGCGACCGGCGGCGCGCCGGCCGCAGGTCTTCCCCGGCGGCGCGGTCGACGCCGGCGAGGCCGCGCCGGACGCGGCGTGCCGTGAGCTGCTGGCCGCCGCCTCGGCCGCCGCGCCCTCTCGGCCCCGGCGCGCCGTGGCGCCGAGGTGCGGTCGGCGGCAGACGGCGTCGGCGGGGGCGCGCCTCGGCGCTCTCCGTTTTTTTTTTTTTTTTTTTTTTTGTTTTCCGGGAAGCAGCCTGTGGACTATATTCAGTGCGCTGCATTCCCAGATCTTGTTCTCTCGCAGGCCGACCGTTTCAGCAGCCACGGATTTGCCAGGCCTCGCCCAGCTTCCGAGAGAAATTGGCATGAACGAACATACATGTTTCGGATCCGTGCTGGGCCCCCTGGCGGCGCCTCCGGCACCGCGCGGAGCGCGCCAGAGAAGGGGGTCCCGCGCAGATCCAAGAACTCCTCGCGGAGCGTCAAACGTTTGTGTGTTTATACACGCCGGTCGTTGAAAGTAGGTATTTTTGGATTCCCAAGTCCCAATCTACTTCAAGCGCCTTCCTACTTCAAGGATCGACATGCTTTTGCTGTGTTTTGTTATTCTCTGGGAGGACCTGGGCCCAATCTACTATATCCGCCTTCCTACTTCATGTTTCTACCTACTTCTTCCGACCGACGTGTACTGTTTTGTCTTCTTCTGCTGGTCTCGTTGTCGTCTTCTGGGGTCTCCTGGGAGGGCCCCGCCGCCACGGCTGGATGCGCCTCGGGGTCCTCGTCAGAGCGCAGCCCAGGAGAGGTGCGGGGAGTAGCTCCCCCATGCTCGAGGTTTCTCGGAGGGATTTCAGGCTCTCGGGCGCAAGTTTTCGGAGTGTTCCACGGGGGGGGCGAGGCCGACGAAGAGGAGTCAGACAGGTCCAGTGGTCCTCCGGAAGCTCTAGGGTGGCAAGCGCAGGTGACATGAGGAGGAACAGGACGAGGAGGAGAAGGCGAGGTGGAAGAGGACGACGCTGCAATCGAGGCCGAGGGCGAAGGCAAGGAGGAGTAATGAGCAGGAGACCTCATCCACCTCAGCCTCTTGATCCTCATCTTCCTCCGCTTCCCTGCCCTCCTCCACACCTTTCCACACTTCACGGTCTTCCGTGCCCTCCTCCTCCTCCTCCCTCCCTCCGTCCCTCCCTCCCTCCCTCCCTCCCTCCTTCCCTCCCTCCCTCCCTCCTCCTCCTCCTCCTCCTCCTCCTCCTCCTCCTCTTCCTCCTCCCTTCAAGCACATCGGCCCAAGCCCTGTAGATCCATCTTCTGGCTCCAACTAGGCTTGGCGTCGGGCTTCGCGCTTCCGCGCAGCGCTTGAGGGGCCCCGTGAAGGGAAGGACTGGATTCCGAAGGAACGCGCAGGTTTCCTGGAGCGGGTGGCGAGGCGAGGCACAGTAATATTTCGGTGGGTCGTGTACGCATGGCAGATTCAGAGGAAGAGCTGCGGCTGTCCACGTGGGAGGCGTCTGATCTTCAAACGGATCATTTGGAGAGGCATTGCGGTCCGATACTTCGGCAAGTGGGTGTGCAGATCTGCAAGCGGGATATACTTCAGCTGTGTCAGGACGCTGCGCTTACTGTGGTGCCGTCCATCGTCACCATCGCATGCATTTTTCCACCGTGTAGTGTTCGAGGTGTGCTTGGCAATCTTTTGGGCAAGTTTTTGTGATGACGAGTTGATGCTACGGAGAGGAGGATTGTGCATGACAGCCTCGCATTTGAAGCAGCAGTGGGACAGCTCCCGAATACCACGGTGGTGTCGATCCTAGACGTTCGGACTGTCTTCGAGCTGCTCGTACACCTTCTGCCGTTGTGTCCTTGAAGTCTATTCCTGCGTACACACCGGTTCAGTGTAATTATGGACCAAATGAGCTTCCACGCCCGTTGGATGGCGGTCACGACTTGGTGGCTCACACCAACACGAAGGGGCCTTTCGACCCGTCACTCCTACGAAGAGAGCAATGGTGAGTTCAATATAGTGGTTATGCGCCTTCAAGCAACACAGCGGCGGTGGCGCGTCCTTGTTCACAGGCCAGTGGGACGGAAGCCTGCGCCACGGATGTGCCATGGGATTCTTCGTCAACCTTTCGCCGATGTCTATTCCACGGGACCCAGCACCACGAGTGGGGCAACCTTTCTCGCTCAAGGTCATGGGCGGCTACATCGGGGTCTACGCGGACTACTGCGATCATGCTCGTGAGCGGCGGGACCCGCAGCTTTTGTCAGAACGGCTAAAGCGTCTCGTGCAGCAGGACGAAGTGGAATAAGTAGTGCCCATTCCAGATATGCAGCCGTACGTCAATCTCAACGCGGCAGTGATGTGGTTGTTTGCGACAGCGGTGGCTCGGCCTCTCAATGGGGTTCAGTAGTGGGTACATTTGTGGCTATCTAAATCTCACGGAGTCTGCAGGGTCTGTCATCGGCTGTCACCCATTGTTATGTAGAGGCAGCTTCGGTGCGTTTCGGCGGTGGGTCCATCAGGCTGTATACGTATTTTGCAGTGGTCAATCGTGCTCCCTTCGGGGTTTCTGAATTGGTGTTCGTGGTTGTCTTGCCGATTTTGTTGCGCGCAGATGTCCTCAGCTACCGCGCCATTGTCTCCCGCGGCCGCTCGGGGTGGTATTTTTTGTGCAGGCGGGCCTTCAGCGCAGCCGCCATCAGCTCCCATGTCGTTCTCTCCCACAGCCGCCGGGGGAGGCATGTCCTGTTGGTGGGCGCTGCAGGAGTACAACTCTGCGCGATTGCAAAGCGTGCCGGGCTAGCTGCATTTTGGGGCATACACGGGGTCAGCAGTTTGTGGGCGACCGCAGAGTGTCACTTTCGTTTACAGCTGGTCTGACAATTTTGGGTCACAAATGTGGGGGGCTGTCTGACTTCGTTGTCGCGGCCGTCTTGTACCCGTTCGCGGTGTTTCTCTATTGGGTCGTCTCGTGCGCGGGTGATTCCAGGAGGTGGCCTTCGCATTCAACTAGCATGCGCCAGCGCTTGGTTTCTCAACTGGAAGGAATGAACCTGTTGGTTGGTAATTCGCGGCTGCGCCACTGTCATGCGAGGCTGCATGTGGATGGGGCGATCTTTATGATCTACGTGAGAGGTTGCCCTGTTATCTTCGGTAGGGCCGAATCTAACCGAGCGCATTTCAGCTTAGCTCGCCATGTTTCGTTGTCGAGGGTGTTAGTTAATGTTGTAGGGACTCACAATGGTATGTTACCATGGACTCCGATGCCGTGTTCTTCTCGTACCTCTCGTTGGGGCTCTTCTGCTGGTTCGTCGCGTTCGCGGGTGAGCTCAGGGGGGGGCCTTCGCATGTAGATATGATTATAGTGGCTCCTGTCAAGGCGGTAATCCAGGTAAGCCTCCTCCTCCTCCTCCTCCTCCTCCTCCTCCTCCTCGCCTCCCTCCCTTGCCGTTCCCTGTATTTTCCACCCTAGACCCTGGATCCCCTCTCCTCCTCATCCTCTGCCTTTTTCCCATTCTTCCATGGGCGCACATGCTGAGCGCGGACGGTCCCAGGCTACAGTGGAGCATGTGCTGCTTGAGTCGCGGCGTTGATGGAGGGGCGCCCTTCCCCCGGGGAGCCGCAGCAGAACCAAACACCAAAGCCCAATCGACGCATCACTGGCACGGGCAAGGCGCCGAGAACTGGCAGCGAGCAGGAGCACAACAAGCACCCTCCCGACGCTCCCTCCATCCGACCTCAACTCCCTTACCCGCTCTCGCACAGCCCCCCCTCCCTTCAATTCCCCCCCTGCTGACTCCCCACCAGGAGGGGGGTCCGAAAAGGGCAACTGGGCGGGGCAGGGGGGGAGAGAAGGGGCATGGAAGGAAGGGCCTTAATGACGGGTGGGGAAGAGAAAAGAGAGAGAGAGAGAGAGGGGGGGGGGGGGGCGAGAGCGAGAGAGGGAGACAGAGAGAGAGAGAGAGAGAAATATGCAGAAGGGGCATGGAAGGAGGGGCCTTAAGACGGGCGAGGGGGAGAGAGAGAGAGAGATGGCGAGAGCGAGAGAGAAAGAGGAATAGTGATACAGATGCAGAGAAAAATATACAATGATGCAGAAAGATCTGTCGGCGCCGTCCGCCACGGTGACGGGGTCGTGAACAGGAGACCTCTTGGATATTCGCTGATTGGGGGCCTCTTTGGGAGCCCCCTTCTGGGCCCCAGAGAGGCACCAGAGTCTAGGGCCTCTTTGAGGCTTTTTGGGGATTTCAATTTGGGGCCTCCTGGCGTTTCTTGCGGGGGGGGCCCAAGCGATTCCAGGCGCTCCCAGACGCTTTCAGACGCTGTCAGGCTCCCACGCGCCGACAAACATCCCCACGCGCTCCAAGGCGCCCCCAAGCGTTCCCAGACGCTGCCTAGCGCTTCTATTCCCAGGCGCTCCCAGGCGGTTCAGGCCTTCCCAAGCGCCCTCAGGCGCTCTCAAACGCTCCCAGGCGGTCTCATAAACTCCGAGAGACACTCATGCGTTCCCAAGCGCTCCCAGGTGCCCCCTTGCCCTCCCAGGCGCACTCTCAGGCGCTGCGTCATGGCGGCATTTTTTCCAAGGGATCGCGTTCTCGGGAACGCAAGTCCGTTGGCTTTAGACTGAATATCGGCCTCGAGAGCGATGTCAGCAAGGCGGGTCGCATATCTGTTATCCAGAATCGCGGCCTCGGGAGCATTCTACAGGGTGCGTGTCAGGAATAGCGGCCTCGAGAGAGCGCCGCGTGCGTGCTTCACGAGGGGGCGCCGCAGTTGTTGTCCAATTGCGCGGGAGTTTCTGAGAGTTCCTAAACAGGATTGTAAGCAGGTGGGGTAGTCGAGCGACCCTCTGAGACTGTTCCAGGCCAAGCATCTCCAGAGAGGGAGTCATCGTTCCTGTGCTACGCACAAAGGAGAGAAAGGCGTAGCCCGCTCCCGCACCGCTCGGAGACGGGTGAGCTAATCGTTTCCCGCCGACGCAATTCAGCTGCTGCTCCGCGGCCCGCTCCAACCATCAGTCTTTCGCTGCCTGACGATAGTCAGAAGCGGCGCTCTCTCCTGAGCGCCAGGGGGAGAGAGAGGGAGGGAGAGATTGAGAGATAGAGGGAGAGAAACAAAAAAAACAGTGCGACCGTACCTAGGAGTTGGAGCATTTAGGAAAGCAGCATCTACATCTACACACTGCTAAGGTATGCTATGATATGCTGCGCTATGAAATGTTATGCTGAGCTATGCTATGCTATGCTATGCTATGCTTGGCTATGCAGTGCTATGCTGTGCTGTGTCAATGCTGCGCTAAGCTAAGGTAAGCTATGCTAAGCTGGGCTAGGCTAGGCCAGGCTAAGCTAAGCCAAACCAAGCTAAGCTCAGTTAAGCCAAGCTAAGCTAAGCTAAGATGAGATAAGCTAAGCTAAGCTAAGCTAGGCTAGGCAAAGCTAAACTAAGCTAAACTAAGCTAAACTAAGCTAAGCTAAGCTAAGTTGGGATAAGCGAAAGCTAAGCTCAGCTAAGCTAAGCTTAGCTAAGCTAAGCTGGGTGAACCCAGGGGGCGCAACTGGGGGAACCGCGGGGCGGGGACTGGGGGAACCGCCCGGGGCGGCCTACACTGCCCGGCCCCTTTAAGCAAACCAAGTAAGAACCCTCTAGGCAGAGCCTAGGTAGGGAACAACGCCCCTTCTGCGTTTCTCTCAACCGAGGAGGAGACGGGCGTGAAGTTGCGCCGGGAGTCGCTCGAGTTCCTTTGCGCCTACCAGGCCCGCGGGGGGGGGGGAGGACGGGAGGTGAGGAGGAGGAGGGATGACGAGGCGGAGGGGGGAGGGGCGAGGGCCCCTTCCAACCATCCCTTCCCAGTGCGCTGAGCTTTCGCTATCCACCGACGCGTGGCATAGTGGACCTGGAACCCAAAAGGGCACCGTCGTGCTGTGCGAAGCCAGTTACGGTGAGGTGTGTACATTCGAGGAGGAGGAGGAGGAGGAAGAGGAGCAGGAGGAGGAGGACCAGTGTGAACCAAAGTCTCATCAACGATATTGGAAGAAACCCTCCCTCCACGCTCCCTCTTCACAGGCCCCTATGAGGGTGCATTTCCAAAGGGATCTGCCTCGTTGGGAGACAATCGTTTGAAGACCCTGTAGCGCGCCAAAACATCATTCTCGGGATTCCGACGCCACAAATCAACATGATTGTTGTGTCTTGGCGACCCCGAGCTGTGCCAGAATGTTCTTCGTGTGATTTCTGAACACCGCGAGTCAACAAAGCTGCTGCGCCCTCACAGTCTTGAGCCCTTCCAAGACACAATGTCTGACACATAAACCATGGGAATATGTGGAATTCTGGCAAACGTTTGAAACGAACGTGCGCGGCGCTGAGGCGAGAGCCACATGTTGAGAACCACCCGCCCTCCATCCGTGAAACTCTTGCATATATTACAAACGACTGTGCGCAGCGCTAAGGCGAGAGCCACGTTTTGAAAACGACCAGCCCTCAGTCCGTGAAGCTCTTGCAAGGTGTTCAAACACATGTGCGCGGCGCTGAGGCGAGGGCCACATTTAAAAAAAAGCTCCCACCCTCCATGTGTGAAATTCTTGCCATTGGTTGGAGCTTCATGGTCACAACTTGCGAGGAAGTCTCACGCGAAACGCCTGGCCCGCTGCTTCGACCGGCCTCGGGGTGTGACAGGGAGCAGCCAGTAAAAAGGAGAGGGAACGGAGGAAGGGTACGAACGAGAGGGGTCAGCAGCGGGAGCAGGACTGGGAGGAGCGGGAAGATTAGGAGGACCAGGAGAATGCGCAGGAGGGCAAAGGAGCGGGGAAACAACGAGCAGGAAGAATTCAGGTCCAGAGAAAAAGGCCCGCGATGTCGCGCTGTTGCGAAGGCTTCATGGCCGCAAACCGCCCATCCTCAGGTGAGGCCCACACTGCAACGGGAGCACCACTGCAACACTGAGGACATCTTGAGTCCACACGAAAGCATACAAACGATACGCTTTTTCAGATCCTGTGCGCAATATCAATGCACGGGGAGGGCGCAATGCCCACTGAACGTCTGCGGGGGAGAGGAGAGTAGTACTGAGAATGAAAGTAACTATGGAGGGAGGAGGACGAGGACGAGGAGGGGAGGACGAGGGGCAAAAGTGGAGGCGGGGACGGGAAAAGGAAGCGCGACGAGGAGGAGGAGGAGGAGGAGGAGGAGGAGGAGGAGGAGGAGGAGGAGGAGGAGGAGGAGGAGGAGGATGGCGTCGATCCTTGACGACTTCGAGGCACGGGAGCTGCACTCGCCGATCTCGATTGAATGCAAACCGCAACGTAATTAGCTGCTGCCTGTGAGGAAGCTCCTCGTTGGCCGAAACACCAGAAACACCAGGATGAGGATCACCAGCAGCATCAGGAGGACCGGGAGAGCAGGAGTGGGCATTCCTCGCCAGCCTCCCTCCTCTTCCGTTTTGATGGTCCTCCCCGTTTGCCTCGTCGTCTCCTAATGGTCGTTCTCCTCGGCCGTGCCGCATTTGTCCGACGCGCAGCCAGGCCAGGAACGAGGCGCTGTGCTTGACCTACCTCATGCTCATCTACTCTGGGGAGGCGGAGGCGCCAGGGCGACCTCGAGGTCCCTTACCATACCCTGAAGTCGGGCATGCCCCTCTGTAGGATGAAAACTCAAAAATAGTCCAAAAATAGTCTGGGGACGTTTTTTTCAATTATTTTTGGAGTGTTTTTGAATTTGTGCTGACTAAGTGTATTTCTTCTTCCAAAATCCGCCTGCCTGTAGGAGGACATGCCCGACCAAACCATACCCTTTTCCTCCCTCACCCCCTCCGTCACCACCCCACCCACATCCCCATGTCCCCCCTCCTCCCCCCTCGGCGCGCAGAAGGGGGGCAGGTGGAGGGAGGAAGGCGACTTAGAAGCACACCTGCTTCTCAGAAGGCGCGGCCCATGTCTGTAGATGAAGGGCCGGCGCCTTCTAAGGGGCAGCCTCCGTCTAAGAAGCTTTCCCCCCTCCCCCATACCTCCCTCTGCGCGCCACCAACACATGCCCCCCCCCCTCTCCGTCCTTTTCTCCGCCCATGTCCATCCCCCTCCTCCTCCTCCTCCTCCTCCTCCTTCTTCTTGCTTCTCTGCTGCACCCCTCGCCGCCGCGCGCCTTCTTCGGTGCACTGGCGCTTCCGACGCCGGGAGGTGGCGGGAAAGCCAGCTGCGTGAGCTGCTTTGCTAAGCCCCCCCTCTGATATCCCCACCTTCATCCCATCCAGGAGGGGGAGGAAAGCTCCAATGCCGTGGCAGGGGGTAGTGTTGGCCCCCCCCACCCCGTCCCGCACCATCCCCTCCACTCTCCCGCACGAACCCCTCCCCCCCTCGCCTCGGTCCCTCGCCCCCGCTCCCCCCTGCGTCTCTCCATCCTTCACTCCCCCCAACGCTCGCTCCCCCGGGCTCTCCCCTGCACTCCCCCCTCCACTCCGTGCCTCCCGCGTCGGTGTCCCGTCCGGTCCCCCTCCGCAGGTCGGCGGTGTGTTTGATTGTTCGCCAGGTCGCGCTGCTGGAAATCTCCCGGTGGCCGTCGGCCCATGCCGCCGCCGTGGCTCGGTCGTGGACGAGAGGCCTGTCAGATTTCTGGTTCGAAGGTTTTTGGAAGGCCTCTCGGGAGGCCTCCCAGGAGGCCCGTTTGGCCTCGTGGAGGTCTCTCTTTTGGCCTCGCGGGAGGCTTTGGAATCCTCCGGAGGTGTTGGTTAGAGTATCCCTTACAGGGCCCTTCTTTGCGGCCTCGGTGGCCAGCTTGGAACGATATTGGGGGGCCCTGGGGCCGGCTTGGACGCTCTTGAGACCAAAAGGCTGAGTCTCAACCAGTGGCGCAGCGTCCTGGTTTGCGTATTGGCCCACCAAAGAATGTTCTAAGAACCTTTTGTGCTCTGCACAGAATGTTCTTTGAACATGTTTGGTCGAGTCTGTTTTGTTGCAACACATTGGGATTATGTTCTAAGAACACTGGTTGTTAGAAGATTCTTGGGTTCTCGTGGCAGGCCCATGGGAATGCCGGGACGGTCGGTCCCTGCTCAAGAGTCTGCCAGATCATGCAAAAGCCAGAGGTTGTTCAATGAGTCTGGCCTCGTGGGCCTGCCACCACGGCCTCCAAGAGGGCCCCACATGCGCCCAAGGGATCCACGTTGGAAGGATGGGTGGGTTCCCAGCCACGCTCTGGCCAAGTGCCCGCCCGTGGTTGCCTCGTGGACTCCCCGTGCGCAGGCGTGCACCACAGAAGCTGTGCCACATTGCTCGCGCAGCATACACCACACAGCTTGCACCGCATAGCCTACACCACGTAGATTGCACCACATAGCGTGCACAACCACATAGCTTGCTCCGCATAGCTTACGCCGCACAGTTTGCGCCCTCTACTGTGCACCACAGAGCTTGAACCACGTAGCGTGCACTGGATAGCTTGCATCATCTAGCTTGCACCACATAGAGTGCACCACGTTCAACTCCGTGCTGTGCGGGCTACGCCCCCTCTCTCACGAAAGGCAGCGCTTCCTTCTTGCGCGATCCGTCTCCGCTGATTTGGCACCTCCCGCTGAATCCAGTCGCGCCCGTACTCACAAATCCAATCCCCACCCCTCCCTCTTCCATTTCACCCCCCCTCCCCCCCTCCCTCCCATGCTGCTTGGGCTGGCTGTGGTGCCCAAGCCTCGAGCTGTCTTGTGATAGTTGTCCTCCATCTGCCCCTTCTTCCCGCCCCCTCCCTTGTGTTGTCGCCGTCGTCCTCCTCATCATCGTCCTCCTCACAACAACTCGTCCCTGTCGCTCCCCCTCCATCTCTTTTCCCCCCCCTTCCCTACCCCCCCCCGCTCTTGCTCTCCCTTCGCGGTTCTCCCCCGCCCCATTCCCGCAAGAGGCTAGTTTTGATCGGGCCTTCTTTTGGAGGGAGAGGGGCGCTTGCGGGCAGACAGTTTTCCAAACGCGCGCCGTTGATGTTGACCAGCACCTCGTCGGCCTACCCGTTGTCTTCTCTCGTCTTTGCGACCGCCGTCGTCTCCACGTTCCTCGTTGTCCTCCTCGTCATCCTCTTTGTCCTCTTGCTCCACGTCCCCTTCGCCCTCGGGTGGCCCTTGAGGGCCTCCTCATGTCCTCCTCGTCATCCTATTTGTCCTCCTCGTCATCCTATTTGTCCTCCTCGTCATCCTCTTTGTCCTCCTCGTACCACGTCCCCTTCGCCCTCAGGTGGCCCTGAGGGCCTCCTCAGGCTCTGTCCTAAGTGTGGGCAGCTCGCGGAGGGTCAGCGGGCCAAAAGGCTGGCCCACCTGTTACAGAACCAGAAGGCAATGGTACAGAGTTGGCAGGTCCTGCTGCTACAGCCACTGAGGCATGGGCTTCCAGGTGGCGGCGCGTGGCGGACGAGACCCACCCGTATGTCATGTGCTGGTCTCGTGTGCGGCGGGGCAAGACGCCACGATAGTGATACGTTCCAGGAGTTTCAGGATTTCCCAGAGATGTTGATGTTCCACACGGGCTGCAGAAAGCAGAAAGGAGGGCTGCTAGATACTCCAGAATTCCTGGAACGTATCTTGGGCCAATCGCATCATGAGATCATTATGGTATCAATCTTTCGCTCCCCCAAGTTTCCCCGCCATTTGTACCTATCCCGGCGCGTGTGGTGCGGCCCACGAGTCTCCTCCCCTTCCCTTCTTCCAGCCTTTTGTTCGCCTCCACTCTTCCTCCTCGCCCGTTTCTCCCCCCTCTGCCCTCCCCCTCCTCGCCCTCCCATCTTCCTGCCCGCTCCCCGCTCGTCCCCCGCCTGCTGGAGTCAGGAGCCGTGCCCGCTGCGCCTGTCGAGGAAGGAGGTCGCCCAGGCCCCCCATCCCTCCAGGGTCCCCCCCCCCTAACGAGGGGGAGACCTTGGGGCAGGCAGCGCCAGGACGACGACGACGACGGCGACGGCGACGACGACGATGAGGACGAACGGGGTGGGTGAGGGAGAGGGGGCAGGAAAGAGAGAGAGAGAGAGTCGAGCACGATGGAAAACCACATGAGCATGGGCCTTCGGAGCTCCGCGCGGATTTCTCGGATCGGCGCTGGGCCCCCAATTGGCGCCGGCTCCGGATCCGCCCTTCGCGCGCTCCGCGCGCCAGAGAGGAGGTCCAGCGCCGAGCCACGAATTCCGCTTTGACCTGTGGGGAACATACGTGTATATGCCGTTGTGTGTGTTCCTCCATAAAGAAAGAAAGAGAAAGAAAGATTGAGAGGGAGAGAGAGGGGGAGAGAGAGAGAGAGGCGGGTGAGACAACTTCATCTTCTATGTGTTTCCCTACCCTCGTGTTTTTGGGCTCCCGTTTTGGATATAGCACTGTGGTCTCCGTCCCCCCCCAGTCATTTCTTCTTCCCCGTCGCCTCCGACCTCCTCCTGCACCCGTGCCTTTCCTTCGGGGGGGAATTGTCGCAGCTTTCGTGGGCTCCCGGCCGGCACGGCGGGATGCAGGGCCACGCGTGTCGAGTCGAGGCCGCGCGGTTCCCTCGGAGGCTGCGAGTTGCGCAAGGATCGCCCTTTCCGTGGGTTCTTGAGAGGCCTGGCGGAGGGGAGGGCAGCGCGGAGAAATCGCCAGCAGAGCGGATCACCGAGGTCTGTCGGAGATCCGCGGGGTGGCGCCAGTGTCCATTTCAGGGGCGATCGCGCGTCACGTGGCGCATGGTGCTGTCCTTGGTGACCAACTCCCCCTTGCATCCTCAAGTGCTTGCCGCCCTCAGCGGCAGTACGGGCGAACCGAGCAGATGTATCGCATGACGCTTCTATTATCACTTGTCTAGCTTCCCCTTCCTTCTCCATCCTACTCTTCCCTTCTCATACTTAGTATGTACTCCGTGGTGTGTTCACTGGCGAGTTTCAGTGTCGCCGTGTTTTGTGCGGTCTGCAATGCGCAGGTGTGATGGCGAATTGGGACAGCAGCGCGCGTGGCCCAAGTTTGGTCGGCGATGTGTTCGAGAGTGCGGCATCTATCTCAGCGTGTTTTTTTGTTTGGATCGGTCTCACTCATAGTCGCCTCGCAGGGAGAAGGGTTTGGGTTCGTCTCTGGTACGACACTGTTCTTTCCCAACCCTCTTGTGTTGGGCATTCGTTTTATATCGCAGTGTTCGCGCGCCTCCATCCTTCCTCCCGCATCCTCCCTCCTGCCTTCTCCTTTTCAATGTGTGCCGTCCTCCTAATAGCAAACACGCTCAACTTTTGCCACCTTCGTGGGCTCCTGTGAGGTCCAGCGGAAGCAATAGTCAGGCGAGACCTCGGGGTCCCTTGGGAGGCTGCCAAATGCGCAAATAAAGTCGCCAGTTTCGTGGGCACCTGGGAGGTCCACAGGAGGCGGTAGTTCGGCGAGACCTGGCGGTGTCTTGGGAGGCTGCCAATCGTACAACAGTTGCCACTTACAAGGATTCCCGGGAGGTCCAGCCGAAGCGTTGGTCAGGCGAGGATTCGCGGCCTCCTGGGAGGCTGCCAACTACGCAACCGTCGCCAACTGCGCAACTGTCGCTCTTCCGCCTGCCTCCTTCAGCCGCCGTGCCTCCTGATCAGCCCCCAATGCGCGTGACGGGGTCAGCAGAATGCCAGCTTCACCACGAAGCAGGAAGAGAAGGAGGAGGAGGAGGAGGAGGAGGAGGAGGAGGAGGACGACGACGACAACGAGACGGCGGCTTCGGCAGCGGGGCCGACCGCGACCAGCGGTGGCCGGCGACCGCGCTCGGCGGTGGCGTCGGCAAAGATGCTGACCCAGACCGGCGTCGGCGCTGGCGGCGGCGGCCACGGCAGCGGCGACGACGGCCACGGCGGCGGCCACGGCCACGGTGGCGGCGGCAGCGGCGACGGCCACGGCGACGACGCAGCGATGACGGCGGCGGCGTCACCTTAGGGCCCGCAGGCCGCCTACCTCACCTCGGCCGCGGCCGACCTGCTTCTGCGCGGCGCCCCGGCAGCCGAGCCCGGCAGCCCGGAGGCGCCGCCTCCAGGGGCAGGGAGGGGGGATTCGACTAGACCTAAGAGTGACCTTTCGCCAGAGTGACCTCTGGTGCGGGCCCAGAGGCCAATGGGGTCCCCCGATCGCTGAGCGCGCAGCGGTAGCAGCGGCCCGCGCGTCTCGGTTTGGCCACCCCGCGTCCCCCTTTCAGCCGCGCGCCAAAGGTCACTCTTGCCCAGGGTCACTCTTGCCCAGGGTCCCCACTCTTCATCCTCCTCATTCTTCCCCTCCTCTTCGTCCGCATCCCCCTTTTCAAATAGGGGAAGAGCAGGAGGAGGAGGAGGAGGAGGAGGGGACGACGCCGACGCCGACGCCGACGCCGCGGTCGCCGACGACGTCGCCGTAAGCGAGCACCACAGCGGCGACAACGACGACGGCAGCGAAGACGCAAGCGACCCAGGGGGTCGCACCAGCCCGCTGGGAAGTGGACGACGGAAACTGATTCCCGAGTCGTCGTCGCTGTCGAGGCCGAGGCCGCAACCAGCGACCCAGACGATAAACAATTATTTGTTGATGGTCGATGCCAAATGCGTTGTTCAACCGTTGTGTCGCATTGCGTCAATATTTGGTCCAGCGACGCGACAGGAAGAAGCATGGTGCCCGTGAGCGGGGGGCACATCCTGCGGCAGGAAGGTCTGCGAATTGGGGTGCAGGTCTGGATTCTCGTGTTGGTATGTGGCGTGAGTTTGCGCGCTCTTGCACGGTGCATGCTGCTTGTTTGTTGTGCTCGCCCAGTGGCGCATGTACCCGCATTTTCTTGCACGCGAGTCGCCCCGCGTTGTCCACCAATTTGCTACGCCTGATGAGATCAGCGCTGAGCATGGCCCGCTTTAGCCGCTCCTTGCAACGTCTTTCGGCCGTTTGAAGACAAGGGTATGTGTGCTTTCTGTCGGCCGAGCAGAATCTGAGAACCAGACCATTCACTTGGCCGTGGCTGATCGGTGCGGGGCAGTGGGGACGAGATAAAAGAGAAGTGGGGGAAGCCCCCCCTTCCCTCCTCTCTGAGAGGGACCATGCTCAGGGGCGCGTTCGCTGCGAGCTGCCGCGGGTCGGGCCCGGAGACGCCGCGCATCGGGGTTCCATCCAATTCCCCCTCCTCTCGGCCTCCTCCTCCTCCCTCCTCCTCCTCCTCCTCATCCTCATCCTCCTCTTCCGCCTCCTTCCCTCCCCCTCCTTTCGGCCTGCTCCGCATTACTCACCCTCGTCCTCATGTATGGTGTTGAGCGTTGGCTGTGGCGTAGGGTTCCTCACCACTGGCCTGAGGCTGCAGGCACCGCATAGGTCTGGATTCGCTTCTCTCCCTCCCAGCAGGTGCGCGCCGAGGGTCTGCCGGGGCCCTGTCGTGGGGCCCTCGGCCCCCCAAGCGCAAGTTCCAGGCTGGCTGTTCGCCCTCAGGCGAATCTGGCTTTTGTGGAGCCGAGTGCGGCACGCTTCGTCACAGGTTCTACGACTGCGAGGTTGCATTCGCCTCCCTTGGAGAGGACAAGCAGGCAAGCTAGCTGTTTCCAGATGGTGGCGGGCAGCACAAGCAGCAAGAGTGGGAGCAGGGGGTCTCTCCTCTTGGGGTTCGGACTGGGATGGTGCTCCTCTCCTCTACGGCCTTCTCCGTGTTGTTGTGAGGTTTCCGCCGCCGCTGGACAAATGTCCCGTGCTCGAATGGGGCGTCAAGCAAGGTTTCTGGGGCCCCGTGCTGTTCACCGACTGTCGTAGTAGAGCAGGTTCTTGCCCCGAGGCGGCCAGACGTGGCTGGAGCGTGGTTGAGATCACAGTTGATGGTTGACCTCTCCGATCGAAGTTCAGAGGGGTGCCAGGCCAGTTCCAGACAGATCCACGAGGCGAACGTTGGGCAGGGTTCGGGGCCATGCGCGTTGGGCCGCCCGGCGTCACCATACGTAATTGGTGGCCACGTAAGTTTTGTCAGAGAGGCTCAGGCTTGAGGTGCTCAGCTCGAGTGTGGCCTCTCGTGGCACGCGTCAGTCTGGCGTAAGATCTTTCGTCTAGTCGAGAGGCAGCTTGCAGGCCGCAGCTCGTGTGGACCCCAGCGCACATTACGTTTCGGGGACTCGTGAATTCAGGGGACTCAGCGGATGAGTTGCACCGTTTAATGGAGCAATGCTTCGGAGTATTCGTTTGCGAAGTTGGGAGCCCAGGCCGTGGTTGCTACACAAGTCGTGGTCGATGCGTTGAAAGTTGCACTTCAGGATTGCAGGCTCACATTTGAATTCCTGGACAGGGCAGTTCAGTTGATAGATTCTTGTCTCAAAGCTCAGGAGGCCTCATACCCGCAGGCTCAGAAGGCTCCTAAGCACAGTAAGCTTACCGTCATGATTCATGATCCTGTGTTTTGGTCGCTGCTCTTCCGTTGTTGAGTGCAGGAGTTGTGTGGCGGTTGCGAGGGCCCCTATCAAGGGCCATGACGATGTTCCAACCTGTGGCGAAGCGCGACCCCATCTCATGCTCCAGGCCCTTGCCTAGATTGTTGAGCTGACGGGGTGGCGCTCTCACACTAGGGCGCGGGGAAGGTTAGGTTGTTGTTGCTGCTGTTGTTGTTGGTGGTGTTGGTTTAGGTGGTGGTGTTGGTGTTAGTGTTGTTGGTGTTGTTGGTGTTGTTGTTGGTGGTGTTGTTGCTAATGTTGTTGTTGATGGTGCTGCTGTTGTTGTTGATGCTGCTAACGCTGATGATGTTGTTGCTGTTGCTGTTGCTGTTGCTGTTGCTGTTGTTGTGGTTGCTGTTGTTGTTGAGAGAGGGTGGTAGAGGTGAACGGACTTCTCTTCGAGTGCGACGGCCACAAGGTCCATCTTTTTGGATCGTACGTCTCATGTATTTTGTGCGGGGCTCGGAAGGCCGTTGGGTCCCCGAAATTTGACAGCGGGACCCGTGTCCCCTGGGCCCCCCGAATCTTGCTCGCTGGCGGGCCTGTGATTGGTTAACCGATTGCAGGCGCCCTTGGACATGAACCGTCCTCACCAGCTCCTAACTCGCTTGATTTTCACTAGTTCTGCTTCGTGGTTGACGCCTCTCCCCTTGAGGCGCCTCACTCTCCGTGCTGTGGCGTTTGTGCGACTCGTTGCTTGCACGTTCTATGCTGCGTCCTGCGTCATCCTCCGCACGTCATCGTCATCGTCGTCAGCATCATCACCGTCACCATCATCCTCACCATCGCGATCCCCCCCCCCACCCGCCATCCCTCATCCCTCCGGATCGGATCCTCCTCCACCCCCCTCGACATCCTCCTCCCCTCCCTCCTCCCCCCTCCTCCCCCCCGCAGCTGACGCGCGAGGGAGGTCGGCGGGGCTCCGCACGGCACCTCCTCGCCCCATCCTCGGCCCGCCGGCCCGCGGAGGCGGCGTCTTCGACGACGACGACGACGACGACGCCGCCGCCGACGCCGGCGAGGGGCGCCCCGCGGGAGGCCCACGCGCGGGGCCCCCCCCCCCGAGGAGGAGCCGCTCGAGCGCGCACGCCGGCGCGCGGAGGGCGGAGGGCACCCGCGGCGAGGGGCGGCGGCGCGGGCGGCGGCGCGCGGGCGGCGGCGGCGGCGGGGGGCAGAGCTCGGCCCGAGCGGTGAGGGCTCGTGTCGAGGAGGAGGAGGAGGAGGAGGAGGAGGAGGAGGGGGACGAGGAGGAGGAGGAGGAGGAGGAGGAGGAGGAGGATGCCTCCGAGTCGGCTCGGTTCGATGTCGGTGGCTTCCGATTCCGAGCCGATGCGACTTCGGGAGAGTCCGATTTGGGTTCCGATCCCTTACTGGAGGCATACCAGCCTGCCGATTTCCACCGATCCGACTTCTCTCGACTCGGCTGCCGATTTCCGCCGATCCGCCTTATCGATTCGGTTCTGGGCTCGCACTAAACGGTGTTTTGGCGATTTCGTGGACCGTTTTCGTCTCGACTTCGTTTTGCAGCAGAGGCGGACGGAAGACAGAACGAGGAAAGACGGAAACAAAACAAAAACGATCAACAAATGTTCAGGTCGGTCCCTGGCGGGGGGCGCGCGCGCGCCCGCGCGGCAGGGGCGGGCGCTCGTAGACGGCGTGGCCCACGGCGCTTTGGAGGAGGAGCTGGTCAGCAGGCCGGCGGGAGGGGGAGGGAGGGACTCAAGGCACGGGGGTCCATGCAAGCGGGGGGTCAATCAGAGCGCCGGATCGTGCAGGATCCTGCAGAGCCAAGGTTACACTGACCCGGGTTTGGGTGCAGGTTCTTGCAGGATCCTGCAGGATTTTGCAAGATCTTGCGAAGCTCGACTGACCCTGGTTTGGATTGACCCAGGTCAGTAGATCCCCGAGGGGAGGACGGATGTTCATAGTTCGGTCGGGTCGGTTGCATCGCAGTCGGTTGCGTTCGGTCGGTTCGGTTCGGTCGGTTAGTGTGTCAGTACCGCGTCGTTGCGCCCGTCCAGGTTGTTCTAGGCATGTCGCTTGGTCGGCCTGGGTTTCGCTGTCCGTCCGGTCGGTTTTCAGTGTTGTTATCGCCGTGCACGGTTTTGGGGAGGATGAGAGGAGATGATCCAGACCTCCGAGATGGGGTCCGAGCAGATGGCGTCGGAGGATCGCGCCGCATCGCCAATGCATCGGCGATGCGGCTTGCTATGGAGCCCGGATTTCTCCACACCGACGTCGCCGATGTTTTTGCGAAACATTGGCGATGCGGCGGGATCTTGCAACCCCACTTAGGAGGCCTCTAGATGAGGATGAAGATGAGAGCGTTTTGCTAGCGACCTCTGTGGTCGCTAATGTGGAAAAGGCCCGACCTCAAGAGGATCCACCACATTCGCCACGGCCAGGAAACTCCGAAGAGACGAGAAGAGGGAGGAGAGGGAGGATGAGGAGGATAAGAAGGAAAAGTAAAGAGGAGGGAGGAGAGAGGAGGGAGGATCCACGGACCAAACTGCCAGGCCTGCTAGCGGGCCGCCATTGCCAGTACCTCAAGCGAGTCGTGGCTAAGCCGAAGAACTGCAAATGTGGAACACCCATTGCTTGCGGCGCACCCCAACTCGCAGCCTGTTGCAGGGGGGGTGCTAGATAGGGGCCCAGCCTGCCAAGCAGCCCTCCAAAAGCTTCGAGGTGCTAGCCTGGTACACGCTGCGAGCACGTGCTGGCTTGTGCTGTTCGCGCGTGCTGGGACGCGCACTCCAGCCCGCGCATGTTCCTCCTGGCGCGGAGCACTGGACCTCATTGCAGGTCGGCAGGGGTTGGGCAGGGCGGTGGGGGTGCAGGAGTGCTCTGAGGGAGCGGGAAGGCCGCTCTTGAGGCAAGCTTGTTGTGGCAAGAGTCTGGCCTCGCTTGCGCGGGCCGAGGTCCAGCTGGGATGGGCGCGGGTGGAAGGAGGGCCGCAGGGAGTAGAGGAAAGGAAAGGACGGGGAGGGAGAGACGGAGGGCGAGGGGGGCAGACGCGCCGGGCGCGATCTGCCTTCCTCGACAACAATGTGGATGAAGCAGAGAAGTCAGAGCCCCGAATTATCAGGGGTAACTCGGGTCAGGGATAACTCGGGTTCGTTTTTCGGGAATCCAAACCCGAGTTACCCCGGACCCGAGTTACCCCGGATAATTCGGGCGTCCAGAGCCCCGAATCATCAGGGGTAACTCGGGTCAGGGCTAACTCGGGTTCCTTTTTCGGGAATCCAAACCCGAGTTACCCCGGACCCGAGTTACCCCGGATAATTCGGGCGCCCAAAGAAGGCAGGGCATGTCTGTCAGACAGTAAGCCGGGTCGCAGAGGCGCTTCCAGCAGGCAGCGCGCGATCTGGCAGTTCTCGGGGACGAGGAAGAGGAGGACCAGAGGGAACCTAAGATGCATCAGCGATGCTATGCTGTTCCATCCAGCCCTGGTAGGCCCCGCCTCATGAGTCCCTGAAGGCCTTCCCTCTCGCAAAGCGCCACCTTGAAAGACCAGCTCTCCATGGTTCTGCCATCCGGGCGAGAAGCCCCGTGGGGAAAGGAGTTGTCCCGCATCGGAACAAGCGAAGAGGTACTGTCATACAGACCAACGAGGTGTCCAGCGATACGCCCAAAAATTGGATAAATACCACCCCCCAGGGCTCCACCTGTGCAACTGTTGCACGAGTTTACACTTCTGGTCATTGACGTCGAGGAATTCTCAAGCGAGAGCCCCATTTTCAAAAAAAAGGAACCGCCCTCAATCAGTGCAGCGATGCCTGGCGTTCAAATGCAAGGTAGTGTCAAACGAAAATGCCCATGTCCAAAACGGAGCCACCCTACATACGTGTAATTGCTGCACGCGTGTAAGACGAAAGTGTGCGGCGATAGCCCCATGTTGAAAAGGAAACGCCATCCATCTTTGACTGTGGTGCTAGTTTTCCGAACGGACGTGCGGGAATCTCAGGCGTGCGCTACATTCTGAAAAGGCACCTCTTCCATCCTTGAGTTTTGTGTGCAATTTGAAAACTAACGTACGCGGCGCTATGGCGAGAGCCTCATGTTGAAAACAACCGTTGCTTCATCATTGAAACTACTATGACATTGCAAGATATATGCGCGCGGCGCTAAGGCGATGACCCAAGTGTGAAAACGATCCACCCCTCATCCTTGAAGCTGTTGCAGAGGTTCAAGACGAATGTGCTGGGCTCTCAGGCGCGAGCTTCATTTTGAAACGACCTCCCATCCATCCCCGAAGCTGGCGCGCATCCCGAGTATCAGGAACACCACATGGTAGGAAAGCATCCGGCCGAACACGCCCGACCTCCCCTGCAGGCACGCTTGCGGGCGCGACATGCAGGAGGTACCCTGGTTATCTTGACAAGCGTGCGGGGTTCCCCCCCGACGAGGGTCAACCTCGCCTCGTCGTCGCGCCGCGACTCGGGTCGGAGCGCCTTCGGCGCGCGGTGGCTGCCCGCGACGGGTGTCGATGTGGAGCTGTCGGCGGCGGTGACGCCCCCCCCACGCTCATTCAGAAGCCCAGAGTATCTATAAGGCTTCCGTCACCAAGCGGCAGGTTCTGCGTCAAGGATTTGATTGTGCACACAGACGGCGGGACCCGAGCGTAGTCGAGCTCGGCGGCCGCATGGTGTTCAGAAGGCGTGGTTGGCGGGAGCCGCTTCTCGGCTGCTGTGGGCGATCTATTCGGACTCCACTTCGAAGTTGGAAGCGGCGGCCACGGCTCTCGACGAAGGGTTCTGGCCGCCGGAGAGACCCGCGCGCGCCGCAGGAGGAAGAGGAGGAGGAAAAGGAGGACGAGAAGGTGGATGAGGAGGAGGCGGAGGAGGAGGAGGAGGGGAGTGGGGGAGATGAGGAGGAGGAGGAGGAGGATAGGAGAGGAGAAGGAGGAGGAGGAACGGGAGGGGATGAGGACAGGGAAGGAGGGGAGAGGAGGAGGAGGAGGAGGAGGCGAAGGAGGAGGAGGAGGAGGAGGAGGAGGAGGAGGGGAAATGAGGAGGGGGAGGAGGGGGAGGAGGAGGAGCTGGTGGTCAGGCCAGTGGCGCTGCACGAGCTGCGGCTGGCGCTCGACGGCGCGACGGCCACGGGACGCCCCCCCCCTCCCCGAGGGTCGAGGAAGAGGATCGCGGAGAACCGAGGGTCGAGGAGGACCGAGGATGGAAGAGGATCGAGGATCGAAGAGGGGGAGGAGGTGCTCAGACCTCCGCCGCGGTGACTGAACAAACAAAAAAACAGGGCACGACGGCGTTTCAGCGTGTTCGGCCTCCGGGGGGTCCAGCCCCTGGGTCGTCCAGAAACGACTGGTCGGGGCTCCCTCCCTCCTCCCTCCTCCCTCCCTCCCTCCCTCCCTCCCTCCCTCCCCTCCCTCCCATGAACTGCGCATTGAAGAACCAAGACCTCGCAGATCTGGGGAGAGGGGGGAGGATGGGCGGGAGGGGGGGGGGATCTGGACGCTCCCAGGGCACTTCGCTCGCGCTCTCTCGGGTGATTTCTGAGGGGGGCCCAGAGGGGACGGGAGAGAACAAGAGGGAGGGAGGATGGAGGAGGAATTGGATGAGGAGGCTTCCTTCTCTGAACCCAGATGCGCCCAATCGGCTCTGCCACCAGGCCCTCGCTTCTGGCTCGAGCACCTGTGCGCCGCCAACGACCAACGAGCCAGATCCTAAACAGGTTGGAGGAGGAGGAGGAGGAGCAGCAGCAGCAGGAGCAGGAGCAGGAGCACGAGCACGAGCACGAGCACGAGCACGAGCAGGAGCGGCAGTAAGTGGAGGGAAGAGGAAGAGCAGCAGGAGGAGAAGTTGCAACAGGACAGGAGGCAGGAGGAGAGCATCAGCCCTTGAGCGGAGGGTCAGAGGAGGATGACAGCAGCCTCCTTGCGGAGAGGCGGGAGGAGGAACAGGCACACGCATCACTACTTCTACAAAAAGATGGAGGCAGAGGCTCGGAGGGCAGGAGGCCGCCCCCCACCGGGTGGCAGAGCTCGTGCTGATCAGGGTTGGGCGTCGAGTGCTCTTCTTATGCATTATCAGCTGGCCCGCCATGCGTGCCCCTGCGTGTCAATGTCAATATCACGTTGCACGTGGCCGTGACTGTTCCAGCCTGGTTCACGAGCACGCTTACGCGCCGCCGCCGACGACGCCGACGCCGACGCCGACGCCGACGCCGCCGCCGCCGACGCCGACGCCGACGACGACGACGACGTCGGCGCCAGGACCTGGCATAGGCGCGGGGCACTGGTTTGCCCTGCGGGAGTGGCGGAGACGGCGGCGGCCGCCCGCGCTGACGCCCGCCACGGCGGTGAGCTGGTGACGCCCGGCGGGCGGTGCCAGAAATGGCGGCGTTGGCCCGGCGGCTGCTCGACAGAGGGGCAGGGGCGACGGAGGAGGAGGGTCGGCAAAACGGAGGAGTAACCTTTCGCCAGAGAGACCTTTGGCGCAGGCACACTGGAGCCCCCAGATGGTTGAATGCGATTCGATGTCAGCGGCTTGCGCGCTCGGCCTCCCCGCGCGCCCCGGAAGCTGCGCACCAAAGGTCACCTTCGCTTGGGGTCACTCTTCTTGCGCGTAGCCGAGATACGGGGGAGGGAGGAAGGCTTGGGGGTGGAGGGGGATGACGACTTGGATGGTAGTGGAGCCGACGGGATGCGGAAGCGAGCCAGCTCAAAGGGCAGACCGATGGGACGAGCCGGAAGGGAGGATTTAGCAACAAGGCAGAGACGAGCAGTCCTGAGAAAGGGTGCCTTCGTCCTCCTGTCCCAACCCCCCTCGTTGTCGTCGTCTTCCGTCTCCTCTGTTCCGCTGGGGGTCCCAACAGGCTCCACCAGAGGGGGTGTCACGAGGTGGCGGTGATGATGATGATGAGGGGGAGTAAAGAAAGGAAACGAGGATGAAAAGAGTTGGAGGAAAAAGAGTTGGAGGACGAAGAGTTGAGGAGGGGAACGTTGATGTGACGCACGAAGGCGCATGAGCAGGAGGCGCAGGGTTTTCTACACTCCTTCTGCAAGCCGCTGTGGGAACGCATGTCCTCATTCCTCCTCCCCCATTTCCTGATCCTCCTTTCTTCCCACCCCCACTCCTGCTTCTCAACCACCGTCCCTGCCTCCTCCCTCACTTCGTCTTCCCTCCTCCCTCCTGGCGGCCAGAGCGGGAGGGCGCCCGCGGAGAAGAGCGGGTGCGAAGTTGCCGAGGCTACCTCTATTTCCACAAGGCCCCCAACGCCAAGGAGTTCCACGAGGAGAACATAAGAAAGGCCACCCGAGAGGGGAGAGCGGAAGGGAAGAGGAGGAGGTGTAGGAAGAGGAGGGAGGAGGGATGATGATGATGATGATGATGATGATGCTGATGCTGATGCTGATGCTGATGCTGATGTTGATGCTGATGCTGATGATGATGATGATGATGATGATGATGATGATGATGGTGGTGATGGTGATGGTGATGATGATGATGATGATGATGATGATGATGATGATGATGATGATGATGATGATGATGATGATGATGATGATGATGATGATAAGGAGGAGGACGAGAACGAGAACGAGGAGGAGGAGGAGGGGGAGGAGGTCTGCTCCGCTGACTCCGCGTCGCGCGGGGAGCACCCCGCCAGGTGAAGCAGTTGCACCTGTACGACTGCCTGCGGGCGAACAAGGCCATGATGGCCTGGGGCGTAGAGGCGGGCGGGGCCCTTGCCCTCCACGGCGCCAGCGACGAGGACGGCGCAGGCGGCGGCGACGACCCGAGCTCCTCGAGGAGGAGGTGGAGGCGGATGATCAAAGATCGAAGATGAGGAAGACGAGGATCGAGGAGGCGAATCGAGGATCGAGAAGGAGAGGCAGGATCGAGGAGTAGAAGGAGGAGTGAGGATCGAGAAGGAGGTGTATGTATCTTTGTCCTGGTGTTCTGGCTAAGCCAAGTATTGCAGTTACCAATGTTGTTTCTTTTTGATGTCCACACCATCACCTTCATCCTCACCGTCATTATCGCATCGCCACTAGCATCATGAATATCGTGCTGAATCGTTTCAGCTCAAGTGAAACATATTTGGGCTGCGCCAGTGAATGCCCAGTTTTGGATCGGGCGTGTGGGTTCCGCACACTCAGCCACCAGGCACGTGTAAGTTTGAGGCCTTATCGAACGTGCTCACTGACAATATGTAACATGTTCGTTATGCGACGGAGGCGCTGGGATGTCAGAAGGAGAGGATCCAGAACTCCGCATCTGATGCTTGAACTGGAACAACTTGCCGCCGCCGTCGAACAGGACTTCGCCGATGCGCACCGCAAGCTTTGTGGTATGATCAAAGGCACCGATATGGAGCACGAAAGGCAGATCGCTGCTGTAAGCGCACTTGCTAAGAACCTGATAAATGTGGTCATGCTGTTTCACAGCTGCACATAATATATATAAACATATGTATATATATATATATATATATATATATATACCGGAGGACGTGGCCAGGGAATCCCCTCCAGGGACCTCGGCGGCGCATGGGGGGCCCGGGGCCTTACTTCAACTGTGTTTTACATGCTTTCGGCGACCTGGAGCCAACAGAGCCCCAAGAGGTTGCCGGGAGCTCCAGAGGCTGCTCCCGCCTGGTGCCCCAGGTCCCCCACAGGCCTCCCAGAGGCGTCCAGGAGAGCTCCCCAAAGCTCGAACACTTGGTTTGCCTCTAATTTGTTTCAATGCGTTTCTCCATGCAGCCTGTTGTGCATCCCCACTCTGCACGACAGCCCCAGAGGACGCCCGGACCGCCCTGGTTCGGCCCCAGAGGCTCCCAACCTTGTCCCCAGATGGCTCCGCATGGGGGGATCGGCGCGCACTTTCCATGTGTTTTTTTTTGGCCGGTTTAGGCAAGACTTTTCAGGGA
>CAUYUJ010018093.1:67735-75235 GCA_963575745.1 Prorocentrum cordatum | reverse complement strand
AAAGCGCGCGGCGGAGTTCGTGGAAACTCCAGTCGCTCCTCTTCTTACTCCTCTTCCTCCCCCTGTTCCAACTCCTCATTCTGTTCGCGTTGCTGTTGGTGTTGCTGCTGCGGCGCATTTTTTTTTCCCTCCACCTCCACCCCCTCCTCCCGCCCCTCCCCATACTTCCCCGCTGCCGTTCCCTCCCCCCCTCCCCCCCCCTCCACACACAAAATCCGCCGCCCCCCCCCACCCCTCCCTGCCGGCAGCGCAGCGCGGCCGTCGATGGCCCCGCTTGCCGCGGCATCCTTCGGCGCCGCGAAGCCGCGACTAGAACCAAACCGCGCGCGTGGTTCTAGTAAATGAGTGTGTCTGTGTATATATATATATATATTTATATATATATATATAATACGTATATATGTATATATGGATTTATACATTTACATATATATATGTATATATATACATACATATATATATATATATATACATACATACATACATACATACATACATACATACATACATACATATATGTGTGTGCACGCATATACGTATGCAGTGTTAATTTTTGGCACAAGCTGCACATGGCAATGACGGGTCAGATATGGTCATTGCGCCCGCCCCGCAGTTGGGGACCCGCCCCGATTCTAAGCGCATGCGTGATGAGTTTCCCGCGACACGTCTGCCGTACCGCGCCGGACGTCTGCCACCTTCACGGTCGCCTGGCACTGCGGATTGGCAGGCGCCGGCGGTAAATTGTGAACGGGATTTCACGTGCCCGAAGTGGTCAAGGCGGCGGCGAAGGTCTAACAACGTGTTTGGTTGACCCCGAAAACTGCATGGAACAGCATCATATTCATGGTGGTTCACGTCAGCCGACGCCCGCTTACCACAGAAGGGTTTTTCTCCGACAGTTCGATTGGTTGATAGCACGTTGCTGATGGAAGGAGGCTCGTGGAAGGACCAGTGTGACCGCGGACCTGCGCAAGAGAATCGTCGGCATTGTCGATGGAGGTGGGCCCTTGGAATAGCGACACGTTTAACACTTGAGCCCGACGACGCAATGCGTCAGCGGGGGCACGCGGGTGAAGATTTTGAGAAAACGCAAGATTGATGGGCGCGGCCCGCCCACTGGCGGCGACATCTGAACGAAGTTGCGACAGCAATTGCGGGCCAGATCTTTCGTTTGTCGAATATTATGTTTCTGGTTATGACAGTAGTCTGTCATACTTGGCCGACGAAGCCGGCCGCTTTCCGTCCTGTTGTTATTGTTGTTTTTTCTCCTCCACCTGTTCCCCATTCATCATCCCCTGTCCTTTGTGGAGACAGTTCCTGCTGTGCAATAGAAATGCCCTGCGTGTGCTGGGGCATGTGGCGCAATGCTACGACGCGCCCGCGGTCCTTGAGAAAACTGAACGGGAGTGTCGTCAGCAGCCCGCTCGCTCTCCACGGTATGTTTTTTCACCGGAGTTATGCATCCCGTTCTTCCTATCGGCTGTTCCGTTACCCCGATGGGGTGTTCGTGTGACCTGCCATGCGGCGTTCCTTCGTTCAGGTATGCTGTCCGGCGGTGTTGAGTGGTATGTTTCGTGGCGTTCCAATGCACGCCAGTCGCCAGAAGTTGCGTTGGCCGCCCGTGCCCAATCGTTTTCTTCGTGACTCCCGTACCTATCATATCACTCGTGCGTGTGACGGTTATCGTGCCCTACCCAACGCCCCGATCAACGCCCCTCCTTGACAATTGCAATCCAAAGTGCACAAACATTTTCTTGATCGTAAACCCGTTCCTTGTGCCTCTGAATTCTTTCGTGCCCGTATGGTGTACTGGACTAGCTTACCCCCTGCGCAACCCGAATGCGATCGACGTGCCTTTTTTCTGAACCTGATTGGCCAGCGTTTCCCCCAGTTTTGTCTGACTGCTACGATGGAAACGATTTTGAACGCCTGGCCCACCACGAAGCGCTTCAGATTCGGCGCTGGTGGCTGCGTTTGCTGATCCTGCAATGTCGGAGGCGACTCCATCCTACATTACGCGGTGTGTCCCATTGTCGTCCCCGTTGTTCGTGCTCCTCTCTCGTCTCCTCTTCCCTCCCGGGGCTCCGACTCGCTCGTGGCTTTTCTCCCCCATCCTTGGGTGGCCCCACATAGTGACGCAGTGTTTGCCCGGTGTGTTGCTCTTGGCCTTCTCTCTGCGGCCTTCAATGCTGCCCGCGCTCGTGGGATCAGGTGCCACAAGTTTGTTCAGGATGCGATCCGCGCGAGATCGAGGGTCAACTCGCGGAGGCCTGGTTGAACTCGGAGGCTATTCATTATCCTCTCCCCCTCGTCGTTCTTCGACCTCCTCTCCCCTCTTCTCCTCCCCCCCAACCTCCGACGGCGACGACGAAGGGGGTGCGCGTCAGCACGGCGCCCGCGCTGGCAGGCGCGCGTGCCTTTCCTGGACCGGCGCTTCATGGAGGCTCGCGGCGCCGCACCCACGGCGACCCATTTCGCACGACGGCGACCGCGGCGACGACGACGACGACGACGAAGACGACGAAGACGACGACGACGACGACGACGACGACGACGACGACGACGACGACGACGACGACGGGGACGGGGACGGGGACGGGGACGACGACGACGACGACGACAACGACGACGACGACGACGGCGGCGGACGACGCCGTCGACGACGCCCACGCCCACGCCCACGCCGCCGACGACGACGACGACGACGACGACGACGACGACGACGACGACGACGACGACGACGACGGCGGCGACGACGACGCGTGGGACCAGGACGTCCGACGACGCGCGACGCAGTGCGGACGTCGTGCGCCCCGAAGGGCCCGGTCCGCCCCGTCCGGCGATCGCGTCTGGGGCTGGTGACGGTGACCACCACACGGTGTGGTGATCGAAGGAGAAAAAATGCCATAAAGCTAGACTGTCGTCCGCGCGGATTCTCTGGATCTAAGGAGTCTTCGTGGAACGTCAAAAGTTTATGCTTTCACGATGTTTTGTCTTTTGCGCAAGTCAGTGGGGATTCGGGGTCAATGCACGGTTTGGGGACTGGGGCGTTGTACGAGGATGTATTGGGCAATTGGGGCCTCCGAGCTCCAAAACCCTTGCGGCGACGGACCGCGCGGAAAATGTTTCTTTTAGATTTTGAGGTCACCGCACGGTCTGTTATCGTACTGTCCGTTTTCAGGAGGAAAAGAAACACACAGACACAATTAATCCTTGATTTCCCAGAAAATATAGGAAAGTATGGGAAGTGGGGGGGAAGACAAAAGCCCAGAACATATGGGAAAATATGGGGATTATTTTTATTTGTGTGTATTTATTTGTGTGTCCCAGGGCCCCTTCACGTTTGGGGATCTCCAACGCTGAGGGAGGGGAGTGGCGGGGGGGGGGGCGGCACCCGTGTGCATTTTTATGAGGGCGGCGCTGGCCTCCCAGCGCCGCCTTGAGGCATGGCCCTTTGTCCTAGCGGCCAGGGTCCGCATCGGATGCTGAACCTCGATCGTTCCTCGTTCCCCCTTGGGTCCGCTCCCCCCCTCTCCCTCCCGCCTCCCCCCCGTCGTGCCCTGGGCTGCTTGGGGGAGGAGGGAAAAGGAAGTACCAAAAGGGAGCCCTCCTCCCCCCATCGTGCTCTGGTGCCCTGGGCTGCTGGGGGGGGGGAGTGAACAAGGACGTACGAGGGGAGAGCCCACCTTCCCCCCATCGTGCCCTGGGCTGCTGGGGGGGGAAGGACAAGGACGAAGGGAGAGCCCACCTCCTTCTCCCCCATCGTGCCCTGGGCTGCTGGGGGGGGAGGGACAAGGAAGGAGAAAGGGAGAGGCCTCCTCCCCCCCATCGTGCCTTGGGCTGCTGGGGGGGTGGGGGGGAAAAGCAAGGACGAAGGGTGGGGTCGAAGAAGACACAGCGCTGCAAACGCAATCTTTCGGAGAGCTCCGCGCGCACGTCTTGGGTCGGCGCTGGGGGATCTGGCAGCGCCTTTGGGGCGCCGGCCACCCCCCCTGGCGCGCCCCGCACGCGTGGGGGAGACGGGAGTCACAGGCGCCGATCCAAGAGATCTCTGCGCGGATCTCGGGAAGGTCATGTGCGTCACGGTGCCCATTTCCTCGGGGAGGGGGGAGGAGGAGGAGGTGGAGGAGGAGGAGGAGGAGGAGGAGGAGGAGGAGGAGGAGGGGAGGAGGAGGAGGGGGGGGGGATCGGCCTCCTTCCCTCCCCATCACCCTTCCAGCTTCCACCTCCCCCCCTATCGTTGTCCAACCACCCACTCCGCCCTTTCCTTGTCCCCGTCCCACTCCGCCACTTCCCCTTGCGGTCCTCCTCCCCCCCGTCCATCTCCGCCTTGCCCCCTCTCTATACCCCTCCATCCGCTCCACAAAAGGGCCTACCATTCTGGCAAGGGGTCCGTCTTGAAAAGGATAGGCGTTGCATCCTTCTGCTTACCGAGGGCACACAAGGAATGATCATTCAGTCTACGAGTGTCGGCAGCGAGAGCGCCACTCTGAATATTTGACAAAGAACCGTTCCGCATCCGTGTCATTACATGTTGCGCACACGTCAGCTCATTGCCCAGAAAGTTCCCAGGCATCTCCTGCGGGAGCCCCATGCTTAAATTAGCCAGATGTACTTCTGGCCAACCGTTGCGCACGTTTCTACGGAGAGTCGTAAAGAGCGAGGGAGTCCCGAGTAGGAGACCCATGTTGCAACAGAGACGCATTCAACTTGCGTAATGTGTTGGAAGCGTGTGAGGCGAATTTGCTGGCCGTGGGCAGCGGCCCTGTTTTGAAGAAATGTCGCGCCCCATTCCGTGATATTGCTGGGAGTTTGTAAGGCGAATAGTGGCGGCGCCCAAGGCGGGAACCAAACTTTAGATACAGTTGGTTTTCCATCCGTATTATTGTTGGAGTCTTCCAGGGCGAGCTTGCCACGCGGAAAGGGAAACCACGTTCTGAAAACACGATCTGCCCTCCGTGTGTGTAGTTGTGGGAGTTGTTGATACGAGTACGCGTTGCATTAACTAAGCCAGCAGCCACATTCGCACAACGACCCCCAAGGAGGGTGTCTATGCAAGGGTGAGGGAGGGATGAAGGGAGGAGGGAGCAGGTGAAAGGAATGGAAGGAATGGAAGGAACAGAGCAGGACGGCGACGAGGACTGGCGACGAGGTTGAGCAAGAGGAGGGAGGAGAGCTTTGATCATTGCCTCCGTGCCAGACGTCGCTGAACTTCGACACCAAGCAGAAGATGTGCGTGGACGAGGCGAGGCGGAAGGGAGAAGTCACCACGGGTGATTGCAGAGGAGGGAGAGGGAGGAGAATAGTCGGAGGAGGAGGAGGAGGTTGTTTCCAGTTGTTTTGAGCATTTCATGAGTAGTATGTGATTATATCATGTTTCCTGATCCTGGAGGCTTTAAGAAGACATTGATTGACGTTTCCAGTGATTTCTAGAGGTCTCGGCCAGGTGCCAGAAGGGAAAGGAAGGGGGAGGAGGAGAAGAGGGGGGAAGGGGAGGGAAGAAAACAGGAGCGGAGGGGAAGGAAAACACGGAGGGTTTGGGAGATTGGATCTCAGCACCCACATGGTATTTGCAGCGTTTGATTCGTGATTTAACGTACGTGGGTTATGATGCGATGTCTGGGAGGTTAATTTAGCATCGGCGTTGCTATATCCGTGGTCGAAATCAGCCCAATTTGGCATAACCCTGCTTAATTCCGGTTGACCCCGCTTCATTTTTATTCATATTGGGCCCGATCCGGCCTTGTCCAGCTCAACGGCCCCCCAGTCTGGCTTATTTGCCCTTACAGTAACCGCTCTTGGAAAGACCTGCGAGGAGTTGCGTCCTAGCGAGGGGCGACCGAACCAGAGGGGCCAGGAAGCGAGAATGGAGGTCGGGCGGCGTAGTGGTGGAAGGACCGGCACACAGACGACGCGTACACTCGAGTTGTGCCGTGCTCGAAACGGGCGGATGATGCCGAGGTCTCGAAGCGCTCCTGGCAGAAAGAAATGAGGAGCAGGAGGGAGAGGGAGGGAGCTGGGATGAACAGGTAGGAGAGGAGTAGAGGGAAAGATGAGGTGGGAGCAGGAGGGCAGACGAGGAAAAGGAGGATAGAGGAGGAGAGGGAAGAGGAGTCGAGTGGGTGAAGGAGGGCCAGGGGGAAAGAGGATGCGGAGGGAGGAGGAGGAGGAGGAGGAGGAGGAGAACGAGGAGGAGGAGGGCGAGCAGGAGGAGAGGAAAGGACGAGGCCGAGGAAGTAGGGAGCGCACGCCCGCCACGAGCGCCCCGGCGTGGCCTTGCGCGGCGGCGCAGGGCCGCGCGCGCGCGAGGCAGCCCTCTCCCCGCGCGCGCCGGGTCGTGGAGGGGGGAAGGGCCCCGCCAGACGCAAAAAACGCCACGAGGGCGCGAAGCGGTTCGCGGTTCATGGTCTGGCCCCCATCCTCGTCCTCTCGTCTTCCTCTTCCTCCTCCTCCTCATTCTCCTACTCCTCCTCCTCCTCCCTCCTCCTACTCCCCCTCCTCATTCTCCTACTCCCTCTCCTCCCTCCTACTCATCCTCCTCCTCGTCCTCGTCCGCCCTCTCCTCCTCGTCATCCTCTTCTCGTCCTCCTCTCCGTCCTCGTGTTCTTCCTCCTCCTCCTCCTCCTCCTCCTCCTCCTCCTCCTCCTCCTCATTCGTTGGTTTGCTCTTTACCCCTCCTCCTCGTCCTCTCCCCCCAGGGGCCACGCAAGAAAGCGACGATGTTCTCGCTCCGCGCCGCGCGAAGCGCGAACATAGCTGCCCTTGCAGATGGGATCTAGGGCAGATAAGGCCAGAGGGTCGCTCCGCACCCTGGAAGTTTCCAGACGTGCTCGCAAGATTCCGAAAGGTTTCGGGGGTTTCGGGCAGTTGTCGGGGGTTTCCTGGACACGGGGTGGTTTCCCACCAGTTGCGTTTCGTCGAGGGCGCAGGCTCATAGAAGTGAGACGTCGGCATCGCTGGTTTCAGGATTTCCGTTCCTCTCCATCCCGCCTTCGCCGGTGCAGCGCCGATGAGGCGCGGTCCTCCAGTTCCATCTGAGTGAGACGTCAACACTGTTGGCCTCAGGGCCTCAGGCTTTCCGTTCCTCTCCGTTCCGCCGCCGATGCAGCGCCGACGAGGCTCCGTTCTCCAGCCCCCTCTGCTCCAGTCCCACTTGAGCGACGCAAGAACATCTGGGTAGTCGAAGGCCAGACTGTCAGATTGGATTGGGCCCCCAGGGCCAATCCGGCCCGGCCAAACTGGATGATTTTGGTGATTCGCCAGACTGGGTTCGCGTTGGCTCCCTCGCCAGATTGCCCCCGTTTGCCAGATTGGGCCTGCCAGATTGGCTTCGACTACCCAGAACATGGAGTCGTTTTCACCAACATCGGCGCGTGAGCTGCCCGCGTAAGGTCGCCGTACAGTGGCCCTCGTTGCCACTGAAGCGTGCCGCGGTGGCGGCCAGCGTAAGCCGCCGCGCAAGGTGCTTGTGTCATGTCGCGTAAGACCCGTTATTGTTCG
>CAUYUJ010018093.1:25000-62500 GCA_963575745.1 Prorocentrum cordatum | reverse complement strand
TCCCAGATGGGGTCCGAGCAGGTTGGGCCAGATGATCGCACCGCATCGCCGATGCATCGGCGATGCGGCTCGATGTGAAGCCCAGTTTTCTACACGGCGACGTCGCCGATACATCGCCGATGCATCGGCGATGCGGCGCGATCTTCCGACCCGACCTGCTCGGACCCCATGTGGGAGGCCTCCGAGAGAGGAGCCCGCTGGCCCGGTTCCTGGATCTCCCCGCGGGGGCCCGGGCGGCAGCGGAGCCCGCCGGCGAGGCGGCAAGCGGCGCAGCGGAGGCCGGCCGGGGTGCCGCGCTGAGCAGCGCGGAGGGCAGCAGGGCCTTCCAGGCCGCGATGCGGGAGGCCCAGACAGCAGAGCACGGAAGCTTCCGACGCGTGTCGGGAAAGGGGCGCCCCCTGGCGCCCAGCAGCGCCAAACACCGCCGCATAGCGCCAGGCAGCGCTCGAAGAGCGCCCAGCAGCGCCCAGCAGCGCCCAGCAGCGCCATGTGAGGGAGGCGCATCGTGTCCGCTCTGCGCGCGCAGTGGGGCGCGCTGCTTGGCGCCATGGGGACGGTCGACGGCCTCCGTGAGCTGCTCTCCAGCGAGGCGCGGAGCAATGAGGAGAGGGCGGCGCTCGCCGGGGAGCTGCGCGGCCTCGTGTGGCAGCCGGGGGCCCTACAACGGTGTGTCGGGCCGGACGAAAGGGGGGGGATTGGGAAAGGGGGGGGTACGAAATTTGCCGCATGCAGCTGGTTTCGGCCTCTCCGAGGGGCCCAGTCCTCGATGCATAGCTCCATCCGGCGCCGGGAGGCGCCGGGAAAATCAGCTACGTGAGCCGATTCTCAAACCCCCCCTTTGCTATCCCCCCCTTTCGCCCGACCCGAGTGTGGTGGCCACACCGCGTTGCGAGTCGGTGGCGACTCTGGGTCGCTGCACTGTCTCGGGACTCGGGCTGCTCTCCGATGACATCTCGGGCGACCAGGGCCTCGTTGAGGTCCCAAGACCGCGCGGCGTCGGACCACGCGGTGAGGTCTCTTTGGGTTCCGAGGTCACCGTGCGATCCGTCACCACACGGTTTCGGGGCCCCGAAGGCAGGCGATCAGGTGCCCGAACGCCAACCACGCGCTCCAGAAGTGCATCGAGGTCCTCCCGGCGCAGGCTACGAATTTCATCTTCGACGAGTTGGCGGCTGGGCCGGACGGGTGCGGGGGCGGCATCGGTTTGGCAGCGCGCCACCGCTACGGCTGCCGCGTCCTGGAGAGACTGGTGGAGCAGGGGCACTCGGATTGGTACGGCGCGTTGCTGGACGCGCTGGTCGCGGACAGCGCGGAGCTCTCCGTCCACGCTTGGGGCAGCTACGTCATTCAGAGCACCTTGGAACACGCGCCTCGTAAGTGGCGCAGAAAGCTCCACCGCATGATCGAGCGGAACATCGGCCTGGCCGACACCAAGCCCTATGCGCGCGCGGTCATCAGCAAGGCGATCGAGAACGCGGAGGACGGCGAGTTGGCTTCGCTCGCCCAGGCCATCTCCAGTAGGCCAGGCCTTCTGTCCAGAATGGCGTGCACCCGCCACGGCTACCCCGGCGTGTTGCACCTCCTGAGGGCCCTTGCGGGCGCGGAGGTGCATGAGATACGCCGACAGCTCACAGAGGAGATGGACACCTTCAGGCGCACGCGATACGGGCGCATCGTCGTGGCGGTCCTGAAGGATATTGCAGATGCCGCCCCAGAGCAGTAGCTGCGTGCGCTCTCGCGCCTGAAGCCTCGGACGCCCCCGGCGTTTTTTTTGCTGCGCGACCTGTACAGAGCGAGCGGCGCCGGCGGCCCTGACCATATGCGCATGAGGCCTCCGGGTGCCCCGTTGTCGTTGCCGTGCGCGCCTTGGCCAAACCTGCCAAGCCGCACCGCTGCACGCCGGACCCGGCCGTGGCGCCTGGCCCAGACCAGGCCGTCCTCGGGGGCTCCACGGGCGCCGGCAGCGCGCGATGGTGCCCGCGGCGCCGCCGGAGCCACCGGCAGCGCCGCAGACGGGGGGAGGGCGAGTTGCAGTGTCCAGCCCACCCTGTTCGAGAGCAGGTGGGCTCGGGAGCCAGGGGCCGCTCGGCCTCCAGTCGAGGGAGACAGGGCGGCAGTCACATTCACATTCACGTCTGGAGGCGCCAGAGGCGCCGCCAGGGGGGGGGGGGCCAGCACGGACCCAAGAAGCCCGCGCGGAGCTTCGAAAGTCTATGCTTTTACGCCGTTGAGATTCAGAAGCTATACGTAAAGACGGGGAGATGCCTCGACCCGCAACCGCCCATTCATCGCGGGAGCCTGGGGTTGCGCCGACGCGGGGTTGCAACATCGGCCTGCAATCGGCGCTGTGTCGCCGACTCCACCACCTCCTCCTCCTCCTCCTCCTCCTCCTCTCCTCCTCCTCCTCCACCTCCTCCTCCTCTTCCTCCTCCTCCTCCTTCCTCCTCCTCCTCCTCCTCCTCCTTTTCCTCCTCCTCCTCCTCTTCCTCCGCCTCCTCCGCCTCCTCCGCCTCCTCCTCCTCCTCCTCCTCCTCCTCCTCCTCCTCCTCCTCCTCCTCCTCCTCCAGGTCGATGCTTCCCCCCCTGAGCCATTTCCCCCCCTGGCGTCCCTCCTCACGAATCCTCCTGTTCACGCGCGCCCGACCCACAGAGAGCACGCAGGGTCACGACCTCGAAGAACACATAAAGAGGGCACAAACATACTCTCGGTTTCTGAATAAGCGTGGGAGGGTACCCCCCGATGGGGGTCAACCTCGCCTCGTCGTCGCGCCGCGACGGGGGTCGGAGCGCCTTCGGCGCGCGGTGGCTGCCCGCGACGGAGGTCCATGTGGGGCTGTCGGCGTGGGTGACGCCCCCACCCCGACGCTTATTGAGAAACGCGGAGTAAACTTGTGGCGGTCCGCGCGGCTTTCTTGGGTCTGCGCTGGGACCTCCGGGGCCGCCCCCGGCGCGCTCCGCGCGCCAGGGAGGGGCCAAGCTCCGATCCGACAAATCCGCGCGGACCGCCAAGAGTTTACTCCAGATTTCGTAATAAAAGGGAGGGGGTCTCATTTCGGGGGGGGGGTCTCTTCCAGGCTCTCTTGGAGGGCCTGGGGGGGTCTGGGGACGATGTTTGGGAGGGTTCTCCCTCGGGGGAGGTCTGAAATGGCTTGTCTTGGAGGGTCCAGACCCCCTCCCTTTTATTACGAAATCTGGAGTATTCTTGTGCCCTGTTTTTGTTCCTCGGCTGCCGGCCCGGAATTCGGCGGGCCTCGAGCGCCCGCGAGGGTCGGGGGCGGCCGAGAGGCGGGTGGTGACTGGGGGGGGGGATATCATGGCGTCGGCCATGAGATCTCCTCAGAGTCCACGGCGCCTCGTCTTCTTTCAAGACGCCCCCGCCCCCCCCCCACCACCACCCTGGGCCACGCACATGCCGCCGGCCATGAGTTGCCCCTCCCCCCTCTTGGACACCACCTCCCTGTTGTCAGGAGGGGAAAAAACACACAGACACAATTAATCGTCGATTCCCAGGAAAATATGGGAAAATATGGAAGTGGGGGGGAAGACACAAATTCAAAAAATATGGGAAATATGGGGAATCATTTTATTTGTGTGTATTTATTTGTGTCCTGGGGCCTCTTCATCTTGGCCGCCCCCGAGCGAGAGGGCCCCGGCCGCGCCGGCCGCGCCTGCTCGCTCCCCGTCTAAGCCACGGGGCGCGCCCGCGCGGCGGCGGCGGAGCTCCCGTTGCCCCTGCTTGGCCAGGGGGGCGGAGACGGAAGTCGGGCACGTCCCTCTGCAGGACGAAGCTCCAAAAAAGTAAACAGTGGTATGGGGACGATTCAGAGCCCCGAATCATCAGGGGTAACTCGGGTCAGGGCTAACTCGGGTTCGTTTTTCGGGAATCCGAACCCGACTTACCCCGGACCCGAGTTACCCCGGATAACTCGGGCGTCCAGAGCCCCGAATCATCAGGGGTAGCTCGGGTCAGGGGTAAGTCGGGTTCTTTTTTCGGAAATCCAAACCCGACTTACCCCGGACCCGAGTTACCCCGGATAACTCGGGCGCCCAAACGATTGGTCGAGGATGGTCCACGAAGCGACGCTGACCAAGGTGCACGGTGGACAAAATCGAGGCGAAGAGTCCGCGTGGAGTCTTGGTCATGGTCTTTCTTTCTCCCCCCCCCAGCTCATCGGCTTTTCGGCCCCTCCAGGGGCCATCGGCGGGCCCCAGGACCGTCAACAAAACGGCTCTCCTTGTCGGCCGCCGGGGGCCGCTCTCGGGGCCCAGGGCAAAAAGCTGCCCCCCCCCCCGGGACGAGGAGGAGGAGAGAGGACGAGGACCAGGAGGAGGAGGAGGAGGAGAAGGAGGAGGAGGGCTGGAGGACGAAGGCGAGGAGGGACGAGGACGAGGAAGGACGAGGATGAGGAGGGGAGGAGGGGAGGAGCAGGAGGACGAGGAGGACGAGAGGACACGAGCCTCCCCGCAGCGAGGCGGGGAAGAAGCGCACGGAGAAGTGGATCCTGCGCAAGGCGCCCCCCCCGCGC
The DNA here is from genome assembly GCA_963575745.1 of Prorocentrum cordatum. Taxonomy (NCBI): domain Eukaryota; class Dinophyceae; order Prorocentrales; family Prorocentraceae; genus Prorocentrum; species Prorocentrum cordatum. The sequence goes on along the minus strand of CAUYUJ010018093.1, from coordinate 57,974 downwards.
ATCCTAGCGTCGCAATTGTTTCGCACTGGGCGAATTCGCCTTGTTTCGGGCCCTGGGACCCTCACAGGTCGATCCGGTCTAGGGTTCTGGTTGATGTTTTAACGATGCCGCATTTGATTTGCGACGCCAGATCTCAGAGGCAGCCGATGACGACGATCACGACGACGACGACGACGACGACGACGACGACGACGACGACGACGACGACGACGACGACGACGACGACGGCGACGGCGACGGCGACGGCGACGGCGACGACGACGATTGCGATGGCGATGACGGCGGCAGCGGCGGCTCTCTGCATATGATGATGCGGAAAACGGGGCGGGAACGGACGGAGGAGGCGGGAAGAAGAGGGAGGAGGAAGAGGGTGGGGAGGGATGAAGAGGGAGGGAGGAGGAGGAGTAGGAGGAGGAAGAGGAGGAGGAGGAGAAGGAGGAGGAGGAGGGGGAGGTGGAGGAGGAAGGAGAAGAGGAGGAGGAGAGGAGGAGGAGGAGGAGGAGGAGAGGAGGAGAGAGGAGAGGAGGAGGAGGGGAGAGCAATAGAGGAAGAGGAGGTGGAGGAGGAGGAGGAGGAGGAGGGTGGAGGGGGAGGAGGCGGAGAAGGAGAAGGAGGAGGAGGAAGGCGGAGGTGCGGGGGAGGGAGGGGAACGATGGAGGAGGGGGAAGGCGGAGGAGGAGGACGAGGAGGACGAAGAGGGAGGAGGGAGGAGGGAAGAGAAGATCGGGCTAAGGAGAGGCGGAGGTGATCGAAGAGGAGCATGGCGGTGAAACCAGGGCCTAGGAGCACAACACGATTTGCTAAGTTTCGTGGAGGAGCACGACGTGGCAGGACGAGGAAAACAACGAGCGTTCTTGACGGCCGGACTTATTGACTTCCTCCTCCATCCTCCTCCTCCTCCTCCTCCGCCTCCTCATCCTCCTCTCCTCCTCCTCCTCTTCCTCGTCCTCCTCTTGCTCCTCCTTCCTCCTCCTCCGCCTCTCCCCCCTTTCTCGTCATCCTCTCCTCCGCCCCTCCTCCTCCTCTCGGTTATCCCTCCGGCTCCTCCTCCCCTCCTCCTCCTCTCTCCTCCTTCCTCTCCTCTCCTCTCCTCCTCCTCCTCTCATCCTTTGTCCCTCCTCCTCCTCTCTCCTCCTCCTCACCTCCCTCCACCTCCCTCCTCCTCCCTCCTCGCCCTCTTCGCCTCCTCCGCCCTCCTCCGCCTCTACCGACTCCTCCGACCTCCTCCGCCCTCCTCCGCCCTCCCCTCCTCCCTTCTCTCCTCCTATCCTCCTCCCCCTCCTCCTCTCCGATCCTCCTATCCTCATCCTCTCATCCTCCTCCTCCTCCTCTCCTCCTCTCCTCTCCTTACTCTTCCTCCTCCTCTCTCCTCCTCACTCCTCCTCCCTCCTGCTCTCCCCTCCTCTTCCTCCCGCTCCCGCCTCCTGCTCCTGCACCTTCCTCCGCCCTCCTCCCCCTCTCCCTCCTCCTCCTCTCCTCCTCCTCCTCCCCTCACTCATCATTCATCATCATCTTCATCTCATCATCATCATCATCACATCTCATCATCATCATCATTATCATCATCATCATCATCATCATCATCATCAATCATCATCATCAGCATCATCATCATCATCATCATCATCACATAATCATATCCTCATCCTCATCCTCATCATCCTCCTCCCTCCTCATCCTCCGCTCCTCCTCCTCCTCCTCTCCCCCCCTCCTCCTCCCTACTTCCTCCTCCCCCTCCTCCCCTCCTCCTCCCCCCCTCCTCCTTCTCCTCCTCCTTCCTCCTCCTTCCTCCTCCTATTCCATCCTCCTGCTCCTCCTCCTCCTCCTCCTCCTGTTCCTCCCATTCTTGAGAGAGGAGGACAGAGGACAAGGAGGGGGGAAGGGGGGAAGAAGGAGGAGGAGGAGGAGGAAAACAAGTTCCACCGACTGGTGACCTCAAGGAAAGGCGAGCGGACGGAGGGGAGGTAGGACGGGAGGGTCTCTCCCGCCCCACTTCCCTTCTTCTCGCCTCCTTCCCCTGGGAGGCCACGGAGAGGTGCAGGGCGCAGGGAGGCCGGCCCGAGGGGGTGGGGGGAAAGGAGCAGGGCGAGCAGCGGAGCCAGGGGCCAGGCGGGCCGCATCGCGCCCCCGAGGCGTTCGACCTCCCGGGCGACCAGGCCTACCTGCCGAAGGAGGTCCTCTGGCGGCAGAAGGACATCCTCCCCAATAGGGAGCCGAAGAGTGGCATACATTGGGGGCCCATACCAAGAAACACCCTGCTTGCCTCCAGGGTGCCCTGGGTTTTTTGGGCTTCGATGGTTCTGCTCTGGAGCGCGTGACGTTCCCACACCAAAAATCAGTGGGCGTCATGGGGTCTCAGGGCTTGGTTTATAGTGGAAAGTTGTTTGTGGACTGGCATCCACTGTAAACATAAACTCTGGCCGCCGTTCGTTTTATGTCAGTGCTTCTCCGATCGGCGCGGGCTTCCCCCCCCCTTCTCCCCCTCGTAGACCAGATATCGGCTGCTCTCGGCGGCTGCTTTGGGCGACTGGTCAGGCCCCCTCTGCCCGAGCTTGCTTACGCGACTGGTAAAAGCAGATCGACTAATTTAGCACTGGGTCAGACCCAGACCCCCTCCTCCCCCACTCTTCGGCCAAACATCGAAACCCTGAATGAGAAAACGCGTGTCTGAGGTCCGCGCGGATTCCTCGGACTGGCGTTGGGGCCTCCTGGCGGCGCCTCCAGCGCCTCCAGGAAGGGGGGTCCAGCGCCGATCCGAGCGAGAAGTTTGCGCGGATCCCCGAGTGGGGTATGGGGGAGGGGAAGGTTTCGTAGAAGGAGGCTACTCTTCAGAAAGCGCGGGGCTTGTCTGTACATCTAGGGCCGGCGCCGTCTAAGAAGCAGCCTCCTTTTCAGAAGCCTCCCCCCCTCCTCCTACCCCCATCGCGCGCGCCGCCAAAAGACGGCCTCCCCAGAGCTCTTGCCGGTGCCTCCGCACGCTGCTCCACGGCGCCCCAGTCAACGTGCAGATCGGACCCCAGATATGATCGCGTCGTGCAAAACATACGACGGACGGTGCTTGGCCATGTTCGGCCTTTGGGGGGGCCCTCGCCGGGACCGTCAAAAACAATGTGGGTTGAAAAGTCGGTCTTGGGGAAAATGTCGGGGCGTCCAGGGCCCGCGTATTGAACAATTCCAGGCTTCGCATGTCTGACCTCGCATGTCTGGGAGTCGCGCGTCGCGGTCTGGGCCAGAGCGGTTGCCCATCTTCACAGGGGCGGCGCGAGGGCGCGAAGATAGTCGCGGGGTGCAGTGGCAAAGTTGGGTGGCCTAGAAGTCGGCGTGCAGATCGAATTGCGGGGCGGGCTGCGGAGCGACAGAGCTCCTCAGGGCTTCCCAGGGCCCCCTTCCGAAAGGGCTGCCCAGGTCCCCGTCTGAGCCAGTTTGCCACCTGAGCCCATCCAGGACCATTCGACCGCCGAACGGGCTAGATTCCCGCCGCACAGTTGAAATAGAGCTCGTTCGGCTGCCCACTGGGCGGCCGAACGGGCTCAGACGCCGACTGGGCTCAGAGGGGAGCCATGAGATCCGACGTCTCGAAAAAGCTAAGAAGTCGTAAAACATCACGACCAGGGCCCCTGACCCCACCTTCTTGCACCGTTTTTCGAGGCGGGTCAATACGTGAGGGCCTGAGGGCCCGAGACCCGGGGAAAACGCCCGGCTGGAACAACGATTAGGCGCCAGGATTTGAGGGAACCTAGGGGTGTGTTGCCCCCCCAGGCCTCGGAGGCGCCGTCAGGGAGCCACCCCGCAGGGGGGGGTGGGCCAGGTGCGTGATGCAGAAAAGCGGGATCGTCTTCACCGACATTGGCGCGTAAGCTGAAGCGTAAGGTCGCGCCGTCATTTCCACCGTGGCGTGCCGCGCTGGCGGCCCGCGTTAGCTACCGCTTGAGACCGCGATGCCATCTCGCGTAAGACCCGTTTCTTTTCGTCGCTGAGGTGCGCCGCCGAGCGGCCCGCATTCGGGGCCCTCGGAGGCCTCCGAGGCTGCGCCTGCGGGGGCCACCTGGCGGGGCCAGCACGTCCGAGCCGGGCGCGGCCTGGCTCGACCCAGATCTCCGAGAGTCTGGGACGCGTCTGTCGGCTTTCAGGCGTTCTCCTGGGTTCCTGGCGGTGGTCTAGCCTCGGGGTGCTTCCCAGCGGCTGCGCCTTGCCGAGAGCGTTCTGGGGGTACCAGGATCGTGTCGAGCGGCTGCCAGAGACCCGAAGTATGACCTGAGAATTAGATCTCTGACAATGTGTTTATCTTTCCATCGGCGTTTTCGCCGATCGCGGCGGCCTCTCGGAGCCCCTTCTCTGGCCTTGGGGACATCAAGCACAGATCCAGGGCGAGCAACTGGCCCCCCGGGAAGGGGTCGGGACCTCTTTGGGGCCGCGCATCGAAGATACCAGATCGTCGGACGCCAGGGACCGTCCCCTCCCTTAGGAGGAGGAGGAGGAGGAGGAGGAGGAGGAGGAGGAGGAGGAGGAGGAGGAGGAGGAGGAGGAGGGAGGAGGAGGAGGAGGAGGAGGAGGAGGAGGAGGAGGAGGAGGAGGGAGAGGAGGAGGGAGGAGGAGGAGGAGGAGGAGGAGGAGAGAGGGAGGAGGAGGAGGAGGAGGGGGAGGAGGAGGAGGAGGGGGAGGAGGGGAGAGGAGGAGGAAGGGGGAGGGGGGAGAGGAGGAGGAGAGGAGGAGGAGGAGGGCCCGGAGAGCCGTTTGCACATTTTGCCCCCCGCCTCTCGCAGCCTTCCCCGCCCCCGCCCAGACCCCCGACGTCCCCGCTTCCGTTCCATCCATCCCGCCCCGCTCTCGTCGTCGCGGGTTGGTCGCTTGGTGGCCCCAGGGCCGGAAAGAGCGACTTCGGGAGGTCTAGACGGGAAAAGTCACCCGCCCCGTTGGATTCCAGGCGTTGCCCTCCTCCTTCCCCCCCCCTCTTCCTCCTCTTCCGCCTCACATCTGTATGATGTATTCCTTCAGAGGCTATCATGATGGATTCTCCTCCTCTTCCTCCTCCTCCTCCTCCTCCTCCTCCTCCTCCTCCCCCTCCCCGTCTCCCTCCTCCCCCTCCTCCTCGCTCCACCGTGCTCGGGTGGCATCCTGTGGGCCAGGAGCAGTTCAGCGACGGGGTCGGTTACACGTGGATCGACACCATCAAGGAGCCGCGGCGGGGCCCGGCGGGCCGGAAGGGAGAGGACAGCGGCGACCGCGGGCCGGGGAACACCAGGAAGGAGGGAGGAAGAGTGAACGAGCGAGACCAGTGGGGAAGCGAGTCCGAGAGGGAGTGCGACCCCGACGAGCGAGAGGGGGAGGGGCAGGGGCCAGTGGGAGGGGCCCATTCCTGGTCTTCTCCTCTTCCTCCTCCTCTGTCACTTTGTTTACTCTTGCTGCTCGTGTACCTGCAGCTGAGACTATATCACCGCACCTGTCCATTCTCGGTCCCATTGCATGTGCCCAATCGTGATGTTGACCACAGCATCATACTACGTGTGCGGTATCACACTAAGGTGCATGCTGGGACGTTTGCTCGCCAGTTGGCATACCGTACCTGGTATGCACCCATTGATTTACCAACCGAGGCGGCGGAACTACAAATTAAATGTCATTGCCGACCTCGAGCACCTGGCCGGCGACTACTCGTGTTGTTTCGTTTCTGCTGCATTCGTTCATTTAGTCAATGTTCCGCGGCGCCCGCCAAGTATGTTTTGCGCCGAGTCGTCTATTTCCTTTTGCAAAGCATGAGAAAAACACCGAATAACATAAGTTTGGTCTGACGTAAAAGGAGGAGGAGGAGGAGGAGGAGGAGGAGGGGGGGGGAGGGGAGGAGGGGGAATGGGAGTGGGGAGGAGGGGGAGGGGGACAAGCCAGGTGCGCAAGCTTTTTATCTGACGTCCTATTCCTCCGTCTTCTATCTCTTACCATGTCGTAGATCTCCTCTCTATTCGCACAGTCGGATGTCGAGCAGGGCACTGGTCCCGAGAGGGTGCGAGATGCATGGTAGCGCACGGCGTAGCATCGCGTAGAAGAAGAGCACGCGTAAAGTTATAGCCAGCGCTGGTCGGGGACACGATTCATGTAGACAACAGGTTCTGATGGAAGCCAGACATGACTCGAACCGAAAAATGGAAATTTGACGTTCCGGAAAGAGCGGGAATGTAAAATGATAGCCAACGTTCTAGCGGGAATGCGATTCGGAAGATCCGCAACAAATAAATGTGGTCTGCGCTGCAGCGTAAGTATGGTTTCGAGGGACCGCGGGCAGACAATGGAGCCAAAGCTGTAGCGAGAGCATCGGTCTGTAAACACCGAAAACGCTCGAGTTGGAAAAACACAGACGAGCGATCACCATTGTGTAAAACACAGCACGCGGAGGGCGACCTCGAAGTCTTCGGGGAAGAGAGGAGACTAGTATGCATATTGTGTAATTGCGGAGGAGAGGGAGGGAAGGAGAGGAAGAGGTGGAGGAATAATGGGAGGAGGAAGAGGTGGAGGAAGAGGAGGCGGACGAAGAGGAGGAGGTGGCGGGAGAGGAGAAGCAGTGGGAGGTGGAGGCGCAGGTGGAGGACGCAGAAGAGGAGGAGGACACCGTGGAGAGGTCGAGGGGGAGGGCGCGGTGGGAAGAGGACCACGCGGCCGCCTCCGTGTCCGACCAGCAGCTGGCGACGGCCGAGCACCGGTTCCCGCTGAAGACGCCCCGCACCAAGGAGGCGATCGGCGCCCTCCCGCCGAGGGGCGGGGGTCGGGCGGCCCTGGCATCCTCGCGACGTGGAGACAGAGTGCGACTGCAGGTTTACTGCAGGCTTCGTATCGGAAGCCTGGAAATTGGCACCAGCACCAGCACAGGGGGTTGCCTCCGCGTGGGAAAGATGGGCCTAGATTTCGGCGTTGGTGGTAATAGTTCGGTCACCTTGGAAGCCAGAATATGACCACCATCACCGAGATCGGGATCTTCTTCCCTCGGTGGAGGCACACCGCCGATCTTGGTGTTGGTGTCAACCTCTAGGCCTGCGATCGTAGATTCTTGGAGATGTCCCAGCCTCGGAAGATCCTCCTGCGCAGCTGCGCCTTGCCGAGGGCGTTCCGGGGATGCCAGAATCGTCCAAAAACGGCCGCCTGAGGACCGAGTCATGGCCTGAAACGCAATCAGATGTGTCCAATCTGGGCGTTTTTGTGGCGATTTCGGCCCCTGGGGTCAGTTACCGGGCCCCGAGACCAGCGACACTTGATCTGGGGCGAAACATGAACCGTGGGGAAGGGGTCGAGACCTTCCTGGGGCGCGCATCGAAAAAATACGTCGTCGGACGTCGGGGCCCGACATCTCGAGAAAACACGACGCCGAGGGAGGTCGGGGGCAACGTTAGGGGGGGGGCATAGAGGCTCAGGGGGGGCCCCCATCGGCCCGCGATCGCCCACTCATCGCCGCTAGGGGCCCGATAGCCCGGAGTGGCCATGGGGGGCCTATCAGCAACGTGTCGCCGATGGCACGTCGATACGTATGCCTTCCCCTGAGCCAGCCCACCCCGCAGAGTTTCCCCTCACGACGGGCGGGGGCCTGGGCAGGTGACCCTTACATCGGACACGCGGGAGGTTCTCGATTGTTGTGCGGCCGCCGGAGGCCCACGTCAGGCCACGGGGCCTTCAAAGAATTGCGCCTGATGGAAAAAATGGCCATGGGGCGTAAAGGGTCGGGACCCAGGGGGGGTCGCATTGAAAACAGTGGGGCGTGGGGTGCCAGGTAATGTTCCACAAAATAAGCACGAGGTGATTGATAAGTGAGACGGCTGTCTGCCGCTGGGGAAGATGTTGGACGGGACGGTCAAATAATCCTGCTGACGACGACGCCCACGAGCAGGTCCAGAAACCAAGTGTATGAACCATTAGCCCAGTGCTCTGCTGCGTGGCGCCCCCACCCCCCTGGCATTTCTCAATCGCCATCCTGTACTAACGTTAGGTCGGGCGTGTCTCTCTACAGGGGAAATACTCAAGAATAGTAAAGAATAGTCTAGGGACGACTGTTCGTTTGTGCGTGGACGATGTTTTAGCATGTTTCGATCATTTGGTCCTCCAAAATCCGCCTGCAGAAGGACATGCCCGACCCCAACACTGACGGGGGTCAGCCCTTGTAGCCCCTGCGAAGGGGCTCAGAGAACAGCACGTCACTGGCGCGCGGAGCACGCCGGGGGCGGCGCCGCGGGGCCGCGCGGCCCCCCGCAGGGCCGCGCGGCACCCCGCGGGGCTGCTGCCACGCCCTCGGCGCGCCCCCCGCGCGGAGCGCCGCTTCGGCGAGCCCGCGTTGGCGGCGGGGAGCACCGCCTGCCCCGCGCGCGGCGAGGCGCGCCGCTCGCCGGCTGGCCTGCGGGGGGCCGGCCCGCCCCGAGAGGGCGCGGGTCCCGCGGCTCCGTGACAGGGGAGCAGAGTGGCACAGACATGACCACTCGGAGCTCCGAGTTTTCGTGGTCATGTTACTGTTTGTTTTTTGTTACCCTACGTCAGCACCAGGGCGCCCGTGCCCTCCCCCGAGTCCTTTCAGGCGGGGAAAACGCACACAGGCACAGTTCATCGTCGACCCCACGAAAAACATGGGAAAACATGGGAGGAAGGCGGGAAGACGATCACCCAGAAAACATGGAAAAATATAGGGAGTCGTGGGATTTGTGTGTATTTCTTTTGTGTGTCCCTGGGCCCCTTCGTCCTTGCCCTGGCCTTGCCCCCTGCGCCAACCGCAAAAGACGTCGCCCACGCGGGCCCGTGCGCGGGCCCGCCAGCGCTTAGGCGCGCCCGCCTGTGGCCAGCGAGGCCAGAGGCGGCGGCCGCCAGAGTTGCGGGGGCGCGTCATTCGCCCAGGCGTCGTCCTGCAGCCGCGGGGACCCGTCTTCGTCGTCCTCGTCATCTTCCTCGCCCTCGCCGTCCTCGTCCTCGTCTTCGTCCTCGTCGTCGTCGTCCTCGTCGTCCTCGTCGCCCTCGTCGTCCTCGCCGTCGTCGTCGTCCTCGTCGACATCTTCGTCGTTACGGTCGTCGTCGTTGTCGTCGTCCTCGTCATCGTCCCCGTCCTCGTCGTCGTCCTCGTGCTCGTCCTCGCCGTCCTTGTCCTCGTCCTCGTCCTCCTCGTTCTCGTCCTCGTCGACGTCGTCGTCCTCGCCCTCGTCGTCGTCGTCCTCGTCCTCTTCGTCGTCGTCCTCGTTCTCGTCCTCGTCGTCGTCTTCGTTCTCGTCCTCGTCGTCGTCCTCGTCCTCGTTTTCGTCGTCCCCGTCCTCGTCGTCGTCCACGTCCTCGTCGTCGTCCTCGTCCTCGTGCTCGTCCTCGTCCTCGTCGTCCTCGACCTCGTCCCCGTCCTCGTCCTGATCCTCGTCGTCGTCGTTGTCGTCTTCGTCGTCCTCGTCCTCGTCGTCGTCCTCGTCGTCCTCGTCCGTCTTCTTGTCGTCGTCGCCGTCCTCGTCCTCGTCGTCGACGTCGTCGTCGCCGTCGTCGTGCCCGTCCTCGTCGTCCTCGTCCTCGTCCTCGCCCTCGTCCTCGTCGTCCTCTTTCTCGTCCTCGTCCTCGTCGTCCTCGTCCTCGTCGAAGTCAAAGTCGTCCTCGTCCTTGTCCTCGTCCTCGACGTCCTCGCCGTCGTCGTCGTCCTCGTCGACATCTTGTTCGTTGTCGTCGTCGTCGTCGTCATCGTCGTCATCGTCCTAGTCCTAGTCCTTGTCCTCGTCGTCGTCGTCCTCGTCGTCGTCGTCGTCTTTGACCTCGTCGTCCTCGTCCCCGTCCTCCTCGTTCTCGTCCTCGTCGTCGTCGTCATCGTCCTCTTCGTCGTCCTCGCACTCGTCGTCGTCCTCGTCCTTGTCCTCGTCGTCGTCCTCGTCGTCGTCCCCGTCCTCGTCGTCGTCGTCCTCGTGCTCGTCCTCGTCCTCGTCGTCCTCGTCCCCGTCCTCGTCGTCGTCGTCGTCGTCGTCCTTGTCCTAGTCCTAGTCCTTGTCCTCGTCGTCGTCGTCCTCGTCGTCGTCGTCTTTGACCTCGTCGTCCTCGTCCTCGTCCTCCTCGTTCTCGTCCTCGTCGTCGTCGTCATCGTCCTCTTCGTCGTCCTCGCACTCGTCGTCGTCCTCGTCCTCGTCTTGTTCGTCGTCGTCCTCGTCGTCGTCCTCGTTCTTGTCCTCGTCGTCGTCCTCGTCGTCGTCCCCGTCCTCGTCGTCGTCGTCCTCGTGCTCGTCCTCGTCGTCCTCGTCGTCCCCGTCCTCGTCCTGATCCTCGTCCTCGTCGTCGTCCTCGTCGTCGTGCTCGTCCTCGTCGTCCTCGTCCTTGTTCTTGTCGTCGCCGTCCTCGTCGTCGTCGTCGTCCTCGCCGTCGTCGTGCTCGTCCTCGTCGTCCTCGTCCTCGTCGTCCTCGTCCTCGTCGTCCTCGTCCTCTTTTTCGTCCTCGTCGTCCTCGTCCTCGTCCTCGTCGTCCTCCTCGTCCTCGTCCTCGTCCTCGTCCTCGTCCTCGTCGTGCGTCTTCGTCCTCCTCGTGTTGCGTCGTCGTCCTCGTCCTCGTCATCGTCCTGGTACTCGTCGTCGTCCTCGTCCTCGTGTACGTCCTCGTCGTCGTCCTCGTCGTTGTCGTCGCCGTCGTCCTCGTCCTCGTGTACGTCCTCATCGTCGTCCTCGTCCTCGTCGACGTCGTCGTACTGGTCCTCGTCGTCGACGTCGTCGCCGTCGCCGTCGTCATTGTCCTCGCTCGTCCTCGTCGTCGTCGTCTACTTCCTCGTCTTCGTCCTTGTCGTCGTCCTCTTCCTCGTCGTCCTCGTCCTCGCCGTCGCCTTCGTCCTCGTTGTCGTTCGTCCTTGTCGTCGTCGTCCTCATTCTCTTCCTCGTCTTCGTCCGCGTCCTCGTCCGCGTCGTCCTCGTCCTCGTCCTCGTCCTTGCCGTCGCCCGTGTCCTCGTCGTCGTCCTCGTCGTCATCGTCGTCGTCTTCGTCGCCCCTTGCTCCTCCCCCCCCCGCTCCCCCGCTCCTGCCCCCCCCCTCCCCCCCCCGACCGCTCCTCCTGCTCCCCGGCCCCCGTGCTCCCTCCGCCCCAGCGGTCCAGCGTCCAGGGCCCAGCGGCCCCGCGGGGGGGCCCCGCGCGCCCCCCCCGCCGCAGGGCAGGGGGCGGCGGAGGGGCGGGGCGTGGCGCGGCGGGTGGCCCTCTCCGCCGCGCGGCGCGCCCGCGGGAGGCGTACTTCTACCGCGACCTCTTCGCGCGGCACTTTGGGGAGAACACCTCGGCGGCCGAGACGGCCCCAGCCCCTCCGCGGCCCCGCTCCCCTCGCAGCTGCTCCTCGCCTCCCTCTCGTGCTCTCCTCCTTCGCTCTCCACCCCTCGCCCTCTTCCTCTTCTTCCTCATTCTCCCTTCCTCCTCTCTACTGCTCTCTCCTCCTCCTCCTCCTGCTCTCGCATCCTCGGTCTCCTCTCTCCTCGTCCTCTCTCCTCTGCTCCTCTCCTCCTCCGCATTATCGTTCCTTGTTGTTCCTCCTGGTTCCTCCTCTCTTCTCGTACTCCTCCCTCCGTATCTCTCCTCCGTCTCTTCACACAGTTTTGGTTCAAGCAAGGGTGGCTCAAGTAATATTGCCACATTACAACCCGTGGCTTTTAGAAATGGCGCCACCTTGTGTCGCCACCAGGTCGATGCGACCTCGCGTGGAATGAGGCGAACATCACATACGCAAGTCGAAGCTGTGACGACTACGAGACCAGAGAGTGGCAATCCGAAAGTCGATAATGCACAAAACCACGATCAAGGAGCAGTTCACGCCGCCTCTCGGCCTCAATTTTATGGGAGCCCAGCCTCGCGCGCATGTTTGAGACACGCGTACTGGATGCAGATGCCCAGTGGATCGAGATGAATGTGTGTTTGATATTGAAGTTGTTGGATTGGAAGTGAACCGTTGCTGCGAGAACGCAGGTAGTTTACAAATCGCACCTGGCGTGTGGGAGCAGATTCCTGAACCAGCGGTTACCGACACGAGTTACAATAACGTTTCTGTGTGCGAGTCGGTTGCCCTTACAGATGAAAGAGGCGCATGTGGCCGCAGCTACGCATATCCAGCGATGCTTCCGAGGGCAACTGGCACGGCGAACAACGTTTGAGCACCAATCGATGGATGAACAAGGCTCGGAATTTCTCCTGCCAGTGCCTGCGAATTCGCCAGAGGATGTAGAGTGGAGACCCATGTCAAGACACCCTACTTGCCTCCAGGGTGCCCTGGATTTCGTAGGTTTCGCTGGTTTTGCCATGGAAAGCGTGACGTTCCAACACCAACAATCAATGGGAATCCTGCGGTCTCAGGGTTGGGTTTCTTGTGGAAGGTTTCTTGAAGTCGAGCTCCTACTGTAGACATTGAGCCAGAGCGCTTGTGGATTCAACATGTGAAAGACAACCATTGCGATGCGCTCGGCAATGGCGTGGCGAACGCAAGAGAACTTTCAAGGATCCACTGCGGCGTTGGCACAAAACGTGTTGCAAAGAGGACCACATGCGTCAGCAATGCGTCCAGGTGATGCCGAAACGCCCGCATGACGGCAAGAACAGGTTGGTTGGAAGGTCATCTTATAACGTCATGTTAGATTGGATCTTCTGAGTCAGAATGAGGGGGCCGAACGTTCATTCATTGTCCCAGGTTGCCTGGTTGAAGCGGGATGCCGTGGCCCGGGTTATTATTGTTTGTTGTTGTTTGTTGTTTGTTGTTGTCGCCGGTTTTGCTTGTGATCCCCCCCGCGACCCACCCCGCGACCCACCCACGACCCACCCACGACCCACCCCGCGACCCACCCCGCGACCCACCCGCGACCCACCCGCGACCCACTCCGCACCCGCCCTCCCACTCCGTCCGATTTCAAATCACGCTCACACGGCACTGCTCGCGTTTTTCTCGTGTTCTGTTTTGGGTATTCGGCGCCATTGCTCAGTTCCCAGAGGGACCGCGTCCGTGCGCGTCTTTCTCTTGTTCTCTTGCTCCACCCTTTCTGTTGATAACTCCTCCCTGCCGCGCCACCAGACGCGTCGGTGGGCCAGGCCAGGCGGTTCGCTCGAAGCTTCTTCGCGAATCAATCATTCCCACCAGCTACACGGATGGATGGCCAGTCGTTTACAAAACGTGATTATCGAATCAGTTTTGTGCCCATCCGTTTTGAAGAGTTGCAACAGCTTCTCGGATGGAGGGTTCGTGGTTCCGCGCGCATTCGCTCTAAATGCCTACAACATGTACACGGGTGGAGGACCGTTGATGTTCAAAATATTGTTTCGCTCTAGAACCGTGCACAATCGCACATCTTAAAAATGTTCACCCATTGTTTCACAGATGGAGGGCGACTAATGTTGAGATCGTGGCTCTCGCCTTAATACCACGCGCATGTGTTTCCAACTTTTCGAACAGTTGCACGGATTGGGGCTGGCTCCTTCCAAAATGCAGAATACGTTTAAGATTCAGTCGGCAAGCCACAACACAAATCTAAATTTGCGCAACAGGTGCACAGATGGAGGGCGTTTGTTTCAAAAGGGGACGCTCGGTGGAGGCGTTTCCAGATGTTACAACCGTCTGTCTTCTGCAGGGCGGTTCGTTTGCAAAGGGGTGAGTCCGTTCTAAACAGTATGAGGAAGTTGGCGTTGTTCAATTAATCATGCCCCGAAGGATAGCGGGTTGTCTCTTCCAAGGCGGAGTTCACGCCTAAATTGCGGGCCCATGGGGCCGTCGTCTCTCAAGCGGGGGGGGGCGTGCCGCGGAGCGGAGAAGGCTGCTCGCAGAGAGCCACAAGGACGGGACTTTGGACGGGAAGGCGCATTGTGTATTGCAGTATTGTTGGTACATTGTAGGGTTATTCTAGTCCTCATCCTCTCTGCCTCTCCCCTCTTCCTGGATCATCTTTCCTAGTCTCTCCTGTCTCCTCTCTCCTGCCCCTCTCCCCTCCTCCCTCCTTGTCCTCCTGCCCTCCTCCACGCCTCCTCGCCACTCATCCTGGCCCTCCTCTAACATTACGACTCTTCTCTCCTCCCTTTGTTTCTGTCCTCTTCATCCCTCCTCCCCCTTCTCGTCCTCTTCCTCCTCCTCCTTTCTCCTTTTTCCTGGGGCTGTGGCACTCATCAGTGTCGCACCCCCCAGGCTGCTGCTCGCGAGCGGGCACTTCCGCGGACAGCCGATCCGATCCGATTTTCTTCCCCCCTCGGAAGGCAGAGTGGGATGCGGGGGGCTGGCGTCGGCTGAGCCGCGCACGCCCCGCCAGCTTGAGGGTTGCGGGCCGCGCGAGCGCCGCGCCGGGCGGACTCGCCGACGCCGCACCGCAGGCACCCGCGCGGACCACTTGATACGCTGGCGTCTTGGGGAGGACTGCCCAGAGCATCTAAAGTCTAAGGGCTACTAAGCCCGAGTAGGGAACCAGTGAGCCAGGTGCGCCCAGGTCAGGTCATGACTTTGCCGGACTAGGCGGGATGCGCAGAATCAAACGGAGAGTATGCCGGATCAGGCCGGGTTTCGACCACGGACGCACCAGCGCCGATGTTGAATTCAGCATCCCAGGAGAGTGGAGCGGGCGGGGCTCGGCCTCCCAGGAGGGCGGAGGGCCAGGGAGGGCGGAGGGTCCACTTGGAGGCTCTTGGAGAAGGCCTTTCTGAGGGCAGGGGCGCTCCCTGCGACGGCCGCCTCCGCCCCCCCCCCGCCCCGGCCCTTCCCACACGCCACGCCAGCCATTCCGAGCGGGATCAGATCCCCCCTTCTTGGATCGAGGTGGGGGGGGCGGGCGCGCGCTATCAGCTCCGTCGCGAGGCTGGCGAATAGTCCCCCCATCCCCGATCATTGGCCCGACTGGAATAGCATCTCCATCGTCTATGTTATGCAATATATGTTGTGCAATGTCTAATGGCGTTCGGCCCATCCCGCCACCGTGCCTGGGTTGTGGATCAGAGTTCTCAGGGAGGCTTCTTCGCGTCTCTTCGGAGCGCTCTCGGGAGCTTCTTGGGAGCAGTCTGTGGGCGTCTTGGGAGCCTCTTGTGGGGTTCCTGGGGGGCTCTTGGGGCCTCTTGGGGGCCTCTCTGGGGCCTCTCGGTGGTCTCTCGGGCCTCTTGGGGCCTCTTGGGGGTCCCCTCGGTGCCGAGGGCTCGAAGTGTCCATTCGGGTTCCCCCTCTGGACCCCCTGTTGGGGCCCTCTTGGACCGTCTTGGGCGCCTCTTTTCGGGCCGGGCGAAAGGGGGGGATTGGGAAAGGGGGGGTTACGAAATTTGCTGCATGCAGCTGGTTTCGGCCCCACCGAGGGGCCCATTCCTCGATACAGAGCCGCCTCCGGCGTCGGGAGGCGCCGGGAAAATCAGCTACGTGAGCTGATTCTCAAACCCCCCCTTTGCTATCCCCCCCTTTCGCCCGACCCGATCTTTGGCCGTCTTGGGGACCTTCTAGGCCGTCTTGGGGCCCTCTTGGGGGCCTCTGGGGCCGTCTGGGGGCAATCTGTGGGGCCTCGTGGGCCTTGTTGGGGCGTGGGGAAACCGAAAGGCGGGAACGCTGAAATCTTTCAAAACCGAATGAAAGATCAATGATTTTGCCTCTTGGGGCCCTCACGGGGGTGCTATTGGAGGCCTCTGGGGTCGTCTTGGAGATGTCTGGGGCCGTCTCGAGGCTATTGACAACTTATGTAAGCGATGTCTCGGCAAGTCGAGGCTCTCTTGGACTGTTATGGGCGGGCACAGCGTCCAGAGGACTTACAGGAAACACCCCAGAATTCACGGGAGGCAGCCAAGAAAATCCCGGGACGCCCCAGGACGGCTTGGGAGACGGTCGGTGCGGGCCCTGAAAGATTTACAATTGTGGTTGCAGCAGCAGCACAGCCTCTACCTCACAGTTTTGCATGAGTTTGGGGGCTCTCCACTTCGTGCCGGAGCCACGGTGGCGGATATGTAGTGCAATCCATGTGGTGCAATCTCTGTAGTGCAATGTATGTGGTGCAATCTATGTGGTGCAATTTTTGTGGCCCAGACGACGGGCGGTGACGAGGCAGCGACGCGGCACCGGCGGCGAGTACGGAGCCGACAGACCGCCAGCTTTGCCCAGACGACGGGCGGCGACGAGGCGGCGACGGGGCGGCGACGGCGATCGCGGAACCGCCAGACAGCCAGCCAAGCAGATCCGTATAATAGAAGTAAGAAGCCCTAGGTATAAGCACTGTTCGGGGAACATTGTGTACCGTTCTTCGTTGCCTCGGCGTGGACTTCTTGACGTAAAGGCTGCCTCGTTGACTGAGTTGCTCGTGCACCAGAGGAACCTGGGCACGGGCCCCTTTTTATCCTGCACTTGCACAAACAATATGTGGGTGAACGCCCAGCGCCTCTTGTCAGGAAATAACTTGGCTGCGCGGCGTGCTTGGCGATTGCAACACCTTCCCATTCGGTGGCATTCGTGTCAGCACCTCTCAGGCCGTTCCGCGGCCCCTGGGAGAAAATCCCCACGCAGGAAGGGGATGAAGGAGGAGGAGGACGAGGAGGAAGAGGAGGAGGAGGAGGAGAAAGGAGGACGATCAGCAGCAAGGGCTGCTCGCGGTCTTGTTCGACCCGATCTGACCCCCAAGGCTTCCGCCTCGACCCCAAGCCGATCCGCCCATGGCCGCACCGGCTTGCAGGGGTCGAGCCCGAGCTGGGGCCGCGACGGTTCGTGCGCGGGCCAGCCCGTTCCCGATCCGATCCGACTCCGCGGCTCGATGCAGTTCGGGGGGAGGGGGGAAGGAGAGAGGTGGAGGGCAGGGTGGTGGTGGTGATTTTCTCACCACGCCACGCGAGCATCAACACGACGAAGCGCACGGGTGGCACGTGTCATCCCGCAGCCCACCCCCCCGCCCCCCCCTCCACTCTTCCCTTCCTCCCCCCTCCACACCTCTCCTTCCACACTCCCCCCATCCGCCTCCCGTCTCCCCCCTCAGGCCCAGCAGCAGGAGGCAATTCGGCCGCGTCGGTAGGACGCTTGTCCGCGCCTTTTGGGCTTAACCTTTTGGGCGTCCGCTCCCTTGTTCTTGGGAGGGAAAAACACATTGACACAATGAACCTCCGAATCCCATAGAAAGATGGGAAACATATGGGAAGTGGGGCAAGTCGAAAACCCAGAAAATAATGGAAACGATTGGAAATCCGTGCTTGTGTCTATTTAGGTGTGTGTCCCTGGGCTCCTTTCTGTCCCCCATGCAAGAATGCGATTGACAAAAACAAGCAGCAGCAGCAGGCGGGGATTGGTCTCGGGGGAGGGAGGGGATCCCCAGCCCGCGCCGCCACAGGTCGGCTGGCAGGACTCCATCGCCTGCTCGAGCGAGGCTCGCGCCTCCAATGCTGTCGGCATAATTATCGATCAGCTTCGTTCCCCTTTTCCTCATCAAGAAGCATCAGCATCAGCAGCATCGTCGTCATCAACAGCATCATCATCGCCATCAGCATAATTATCATCATCAACGTCAGCATCATCATACTCACAAGCATCATCATAAGCATCATCATGCTAAGCATCACCATCCGAAGCATCATCGTCAGCATCATCATCATTAGCAATAGTATCAGTATCACCGTCATCGTCACAAATATAAACATCTGCATCAGCATCGCCATCGTCTTCATAATCGCCATCAACATCATCAGCATCATCATCAAGCACCGTCATCGGCGTCATCATCCGAATCATCATCAGCAGCATCAGCATCATTATCGTCAGCATCGTCATCAGCATCAGCAGCAGCATCAAAGGCCGCCGCGCGCTCAGGCCATTGAAGGAACAGCGGCCTCTGACCCAGCGCCCCCCCGCCCATCGCTGAGGTGGAGGGCCACCGACGGCACCCCGCTCGCAGTTGCCATGTCGTGCGGGCGGTGCTCCAGCGTGCGGGCACCGCGCGCCTGACCAGGCGAGGGGATGCACTACAACGGCGACCGCACCACGGACCAGCAGCCGACGCACGACATCCTGGGCAGCGCCGCGCTACAGCTTCGCGAAGCACTTGTTAGCGCGCTGGGGCCCCCTGCGCCACGAGTGGACCATCCACAACGTGCACATCTGCCCCACGCTCGCGGCCTCGCCGAGCCAGCCTTCGACCTCCACCCACAGGTATCTCAGCCACTACATACGCGAGAATTACATTATGAACCACTTCATAGAGACTATGCGCACCGTCGAGCAGTTCAAGCCGCTCGTGGTGCCACAGGCAAGCCACCTCAATTTCAATTTCCTGCAGCCATTGGCCCACGAAGCCAGAGAGCCATCGCGTCCCGATCAATATCATGCAGAATGTGAATGTAGAGGCGAACTCCCTGATCATCAAGTACGTGCTCTCCGTGGACCGCCAACGCCCAACACCCACCGTGGCCAGGACACTCATCACAGCGACCCTGAAGTACGCCGACGCAGCGCTCCGACCAAGCCCCTCACCATCATGGGTTGGGACCCGTCCTCCCCCAAGGGCTTGCCAGGACGACTGGACCACATCACGGGCACGTGCCGCACCATGCAGGTCATCGTCTGCGTCGGCAGTAAAGTACGCCAGCGCGCCGCCGACGCACCACACCACGTGGAAAGTTCACTGCATCACACTTGGGTGCGCTTCGGCTGGGGCCGAAGGTCCCACACCAACAGCTCCGTTGGTTGCAGCATGGCGGTCTCCAAGCGCCGTTTTCGCAACATCTACATCGTCAAGATACTCCATCCGCGCACGGCGGACCTCCGTGGATGAGCATGTGCCATCGAACTACACCGAGGGCAGCTACGAGCACGCATAGTGGCCTCCGGCTTCCCACCACGGACCCAGCGGTCTTGGACTAGACCATCTTTGGAAACACGGATGCCGACGACTGCCTGGGTCATACAGGCAACGCAGAGTACGCCGACGCGAGTCACTCCCATCGTGTTCACCGATCTGAACCAATGGCTGGGCCGACGAGCACGACAATTGCACGCGGACGTCTTCGGGCACCTTCGTCGGCCGCCACCAAGCCAGCGACGAGACCGAGCTCGGACGATGCATCCACGACCAGCGCACCACCCACGAGCTCACCGCCATCAACACACACTCGGACGTCGGCCACGCGCACCATGGCCCCAACCGAACCCGATCACGAATCGACTGCTCCACCGGCCCCGACAACGCAATGGAGACCATTAGGTACATCAGGCTGAATTGGAAGATCCACGGCAAAGTACGCTGTCTCGCGCACACGCCCGACCACATTCCCATGATCACGCAGCTGAAGGTCCCGAGCGTGGGCGACACACCACTGCAATCCACCATCAAGTGGGGGTGGAGCCTCTTCGCAGCTGGATTTCGTACAGGGAAAAATCGAGCCTCCTTCATCCACGACGCAGCCAGCAGCATCAACAAGCACAAGGAGGCCTTCCGCGCAATCAAGATGGACCAGTTTCCCGCGCGCCACAACGCGCCCCTCACGCACATTATCAGGGAGCGCCGTAGCAAGCACTACACGAGGGAGGGCAGCCAACCACACTGGCGCCAACAGGCACGTCGCGGCCGCCTCGACTTACTCCAGCCACGCGCCCACTACCGCAGCCAACACTTACCATTCAACGCCGCTGCGCTCCGCGACATCCAACGCCGATTACGAGATCACCAACGATGGATGGACTACTGGTCGAGGGCTAGCTTGGATCAAAATATTCGAGGGGCTCGGGCGGCGCGCGACCTCTCCAGGGTGGCTCACCTCACTCCACCTCGCTCACCTACGCGCGGGGCGACGCGCGGGACCACGACGACGCTCCCACTTCGCGCTGCCTTCGACGCGCCCTACACCGCTGCCTTGACCACTCAGGCGACGCAGGGCGGACTAGGCGCCGCGCCAGCTTACGTCAGCTTCTACGTCGACGACCCGACCGCCGCCAACCGAATGGCCACCATAATCAACGACCTGACACGTTTTGCGAGATCACGGGGGCGCCCGACACCGCCGACGTCGAGGCAGCCGCGGAGGGGCCATTACAAAAGCAACTCTGGCGAGAAAACCGTAGACGGCACAACCCACCGTGGGCCTGGCCGCTCGAGCTCACCATCATTTTGCTCAACCCGCAGTGCCTTGCTCGACCAGGCGCGCAGACCGCGGGGCTGGGGCACGCTGGCGTCGACTACCGGCACGCCGACCCACTCGCCAGACGCCAACGCCAGCCCCGCAAACGGAAGCTCTAGCTTGACCAGGAGCAAGGCTACACCACCATCCAGACCTTCGTCAACTTACTTGCCCACGCACACCACAGTGGACAGCTACCAGCACAGGCCTACACCTGCCACGCCGTTGCGATTGGCAAGACGGTGAAGGCCCCCGCCGGCAGCGTGGTTGCCGATATCCACGCGTTCGTTCGACTCTTTCATTGTTTTGATCATTTGGGGGGGGATGTGCCTTCGCATGGCCTTCGCCCAGTACGGGGCGCCGTTTGCTCCGCCCTCGCGGGCCCGCGGAGGCGCCCACCCCCGTCGGCGAGAGTCTCTTTTGCTGGCGGCCAAGCTTTTGATTTGGAAGTCGAGAACGACGCGCGCGTCTGTTCTTGCCGAGTCCCACGACATGCGCAACCCCTTCGCCGCTGGCAGTCACCAGAGACTCACGGCTGCACGCGCGGCTCGACGCGAGGATGAGCATTTCCATCCGTTTCTCGAACAGCACCGCGCTGTCGCTGTAGTCTACCAGCAAGCCCCCGACACCAGCCCTGCCATTCGGCCGGGAACAGGAGGGGGGATTGGAGATTCAAAAGAACCTGAGTTATTCATGGGGTATTCTTACCCACTCGTTTCCAGATGGAGGAGATGGCCGAAGTTCAAGGAAAACCGCGCCACGTGGTGCGTCCGCTTTCAGCCGAGAGTTTCGACGCGCACGTCGGCGCGCGATGCGTAGTTAAAGTTTCTACCGGTGCCCGACGGCACCGCGCCCCAGGCCTTGCAGCTAGATCAGTTCGACAACAATAACAACACACTCTCAAAGGCCTTGGAAATCGGGGCTACGCCCAGAATATGGGCAAGAAGGACACCCTGGTCTCGCCGGGAAATCATGGGGCCACGACCGATGCTGAACGACACAGATCTAGAAACTTGTTCAGGACCTTATACACATTGGAGGCTACGTTCACGCCGCCAACAGCAACGCCGTGAAATCGAAGACCGAGTACAATCTGGAAATGCAGGCTGGACCCGTCTGGGGGATTATGGGTGTTCATTGGGGCCTGTGGAAGGCCAAGCCATTATCATTCCTATCTAGCGTCGCGGGGCGTCCGCGGTCGGGCCGCGAGCGTTATGCCCTTAGCCCACGAGAACTCCATCGTCTAGACTGTCCACTCGCACGAATACTACGGGCTATGATGAAAGGCACGGCTCATCACATCGATGACCAGAACACGCATCATTCGCCCACTCCCTTACAGGTTTCAAGAGTGGCAGATCGCTCCGTCGGCCATTGAGTTTCTCGCGCGCAGGTTGAGCCGGTGGCGGAGCATCGCATCCGACGCGATTCATCACGGCAATTGTCTCGCCACCTTGTTTGGGCGATGTCAGTTCGAGCAGGCGGCCTTAAGCAACCGCCCAGTCAGCGCAGCGACCCTCGATGAGCAGGGCGCGACCTCCGCCGCCCCGAACATTCACCCGCGGGCTAAACAGTCAGCCGACGATCTCACGCGCCTGGCGTCGCACCCCCATCGGCGAAACGTTCCAGGAGTTGCGGCGGCCACCTGTCGTGGAAACACTGTGGGAGGATGAAAGAGCACGGGGGTCTTGTCAGTATTGCGATGTTCGCGCGATTGAGGCCTCCTACAAGACCTCGAAATTGGCCCCTCCTGGGACCGGCACCCTCAGCCCCCCCCCCCCTCGGCGGCGCCCCTCGACGACCCCGAAAGCGACGGCAGAATCAATTGCCCACTCGCGCGCAACATTGGGTCTTGTGGGTAACGATTCGGGAGACCCAAACAGCTCGTTACTCATCGCCAGATGCCCAGGGGGGAGGGCAATGGAATGCTGTTCCTACTAACAACATTGCATATCGATAGCAAGTGCATTGGTTGTCAAACTACATTCCCGAACACAGATTACGCGGTCAATTTAAGACGAGCATGGCAAGCAGGCAGATGCACACTTGAAATTACACAGCATGCATATCCAGGGGCCCCAGCAACATCATGTATTGTAGTGGCCTTCGGCCAGTGCCGCCGATCCGGGTCGCTCGGGGTTATTCTCCAGACGCAGAAATTATGGGCGCACACTCAAACGCACACACACAGTCACACCACTTAACCTGCGCCGCAGACATGCGCACACAGCATCACCCACACACACATACTAGTTGGGAAACGCTCCTGTAGTACTAGTAGTAGTATTAGTAGTAGTAGTAGTAGTAGTAGTAGTAGTAGCAGTAGTAGTAGTAGTAGTAGTAGTAGTAGTGTGTAGTAGTAGTAGTAGTAGTGGTTGTGGTAGTAGTGGTAGTAGTAGTAGAGGCCTCGTTCCGCGGCTTCTCTCGACTTCCCGCGGTCTCTCTCAAGTTTCGAGCACGCGGTGAGTTTCACGATATATGTGTGTGTATGTACGCGTGCATGCATGTATGCATGCATTGATCATGTGTGCCTGTGTGTAGGTACGTATGTATGTATGTATGCTTGTGCGCGTATGTATGTATTTAGTTTGTATGTATGTTTGTATGTGTGTATGATAATATGTGTGTATGTGTGTGAATGTAAGTATGTATGTCTGGAAGATTGTTTTTCTATGTATGCAAATGTGTTTAAATGTAGGTATGTATGCATGTGTGTATGGATGTGCGTTTGAAGAGCGAGGATGTTTCAAAGAAGAGGCACTCGGTGACGCGATCGTTGAGGGATAGGAGTGAGGTCGCAGAGGAGGAGGAGGAGAATGAGGAAGAGGCGATAACTTGAAGGAAAACGATGAGACGGAGGACATCCTGCCGGTGGCGCCCTGGGCGGTGCCGCGGAAGAAACCGGGGGCCTGCCGGAGGCAGTCTGGAGGCCTCTGGGGAGCTGTTTTGGGGCCTCTTGGAACCTCTTTTGGGCCTCTTGTGGGCTTCTTGGGGCCCCTTGGGGGTCTCTTGGGGCCTCCTGGGGGCCTCTTGGGGCGGAAAGCTCGGTTCTTTCGGTTCGTGGTCCCCCTCTTGGGCCCCTCTTGGGGCTCTCTTGGGGCCTTCTTGGGCTGTCCAGAGGCCCTCTTGGGCCGTCTTGGGGCCCTCTTGGGCCGTCTTGGGGCTCTCTTGGGCCGTGTTGGAAGCATCGTGGGCCGTCTTGGGACGGACTTGGGGGCCTCTTGGGCCGTCTTCGAGCGTCGGACGCCCGAAAAGGCAAGAACGCTAAAAACCCTGAGAAAACCAATGAAAATCAACGATTCTGGCCTCTTGGGGCCCTCTTGGGAGGCCTCTTGGAAGCTTCTTGGGGCGTCTTGGAGACACCTTGGGCCGTCTGGAGGCCATCTCGGGCGTCTTGGAGCGATTTTTCGGCGACTCGGGGCCCTCTTGGAACCCCTTGGGGGTCTCTTGGGCCCCCCCCCTCCTCCAAAGCGCCGGAAAAAGCGGAGCATGGCGCCCCCCCCCCCCCTATCTTCCACTCCCCCGGAGCGGCCCCGGGGTTCGCCGGAAACTCGCACCCCCCCCCCCCCCCCCCACCCCCCCTTCCCCGGCAGAGCCACCCCGGCGACCCCCCCAGAGGCTGAAGCTCAGCCTCGAGGCTGTAGCTGAGACTCCTTGAAACTCACACGCCGGATCGGCGGATTACATGTCCTCTTCGCGAATATGATCTATATCCAGCGCGCCATCCTGAACATCAGGGCCCTGAGCGACTCCGAGCACATATCCTTTCTCATCTTCCGCCGTCGCCAACGGGCGCGCTGCCCGAACCAGTCGCCAGGACGGAGGTTCGCTCGACGCGCTCGAGCACAGCCCCAGTTCCGCCCGCGAGCCAGAATCAGGCTCGGCGGCCCCGCCTGATAGAGGACGCAGACGGCGCCAGAGCGGCGCTCCGACGCGCTGCCGACCGCCCCTCTCGCGCGCCAGCTACGGCTTCTCGCGGGCCGAAGGCCGCCAGGGCTTCCCGCAGCAACGCACCAGTTTCGACACCAGGTGCTACAGCATCTCGCCATCCGACCACGGCGGAGGCAGCGGCGAAGGCAACGGCGGCAGCGCTCGCAGCCCCCGCGAGCAGCCAGGCGCATCCCTTTGGCCTCCTCAGCGGGCTCCGCGGCATCTGGGGGCGCACCCAGGCCAAGGGAGGGGGCGCCGCCAGCGACGGCCGAGCCCCGCCTCGCGCAGCCACTGCCGAAAGAAAGCAAAGCAGGCCAGCGCTCGAGGTCACCAAGGCCAAGCCCCCCGCAGAGGGCGCGCGCGAGGCCGCAGGCGCACCAGGCCTGCGCAGGAAGCACAGGGGCGGCCGCAGTGCCCGGCGCGGAGCACACGGCGACAAGGTCTGGAGCAGCAAGGACAAGAACTTGCTGGCGGCACTTCGACTGACATTGAAGATGCTGCTCCAGACCACACAAGACGCGTCTCAACAGCAGCATCGGCGCGGACACCTACATGATGAGCAGCAAGCATCCCGCCATCGACGGGATGGGATCACCAAAGAGCTCGAGGGCCGCAAGCAGACGCTCGACTGCTTGCGCAGGAGCGGCGACACAAGCCGACAAGGCCCGCCTCATGGAGATCGAGTCGCCGGCTCCTTCTCTCGGCCTCGCGGCGCTCGAGAGCCTCCAGAAGTGCGACGTTGGACGCCAGCTGAAGACGGAGATCGCCGAGTACCCTGAGAAAGCCCAGCCCGCGGGCCCCGAGCAGATCGGGGTGGGGTCACCAAGGACTACCTGCAGTTGGCCATCAGCTTCATTCGCTTGGAGAGCTGCTACGACGCGGACAAGACGAAGCTCGCCATCGGAGCCCCGCCCTGGGCAGGACGGCCCATCATCCAGAGGGCCTGGCGGCGGAAGGGGTGGCCCAGCACCACTGCGGCGTGGCGCCAGCGGGATGGCTCGAGGAGGAGGTAGCCCACGGGTTGGAAACACTCGAGCAGTGAAGTCCGCACGCGGTGAACCGCTCGCAGCCGCGAACCGCGGTGTAAGTATAACATGCGCCAGCGGCTCCATCCGCAGATTCAGAGCCGCTAGACTTGCCTGCGCCAGTCGTCTCATCCTCAGTTTCTGTGCCACTAGAGTTGCGTGCGCCAGTCGCTGCCCAGGCAGCTCCTGCGCCACCAGACTTGCCAACGCCAGTCGCCCGACAGCCAGTTTCTGCGCCAGCAGCGGCACTTCAGCCAGTTTCTTTGCCAGAAGCCTCTCAGTCAGTTTCAGTGCTTCTAGACTTGCCTACGCTAGTCGCCTCTCAGTCAGCTTCAGCGCCAGTCTTGCCAGCGCCAGTCACGGACAAGTTTAGTTCACACCATGAGGCCCTGTATGACACAGCCGCTGAAGATGAGGCCACAGAATTCCTAAGTTCATAGCGTGCATATCCTTCGCTCCGTTTCGAGCTAGCGCGATGCTGCCCCCCTGCGCCAGCACCCCCGATGCGTGGCCCCGAGCGGGGCACTTCGAGAACAATGACTCTCTGCGGCGGACCGTCTCTTTCCTTTCCAAACTTCGCCGGCTCCAGTTTGGTCCTGGCGCCGAGGAAAAAAACAGCAGCACCATCATCATCGGCATAACCATCATCAGCCGCATCAGCATTAGCACCACCGTTGTCATCAGCATCATATTCCGCATCATCATCATCATCCGCATTCTCATCAGCAGCATCAGCCGCGCCATCATCAACAGCATCAGCATCAACGTTGCCATCGCAATCACCATCAAACAACTCATCCGCACCAGCATCAGGTTCATCACCATCAGTGGCAACATCACCATTGTCAGCATCATCCGCATCCGCATCATCACCGTCACCGCCTCCATCATCATTATTATAGTCATCATCTTTCTCATCAGCATCATCAGCAGCAGCCGCAATGCCATCGTCATCATCATCGCGAGTGCCATCACCAGCACACTTCTCATCAACAGCAGCATCAGCAACATCATAATCAATCGTTGATGTCATCCACAATCGTCGTAGCCACCATCGCCATCTTCATCCTTATCGCCATCACCTGCGAGGAAGAGAGGCATTGTGGTAGATCTGCCAACTCCTGTCGGACACGAAGCACATCCTTCCCCGGGCAGCTGGCACCGAAACATATCGGCGGGAAGACAGCGGTTGGCCCTCGTTGTGGGTGCCAGACCATCCCACACCATGCCAAACACCAGTTTCCCTCTATTCTTTCCTGCTGGCGGGCAGCTCTGCATGGGCTGGCATCGGCTGTTGCTAGCAGTGCCCCTGGCCCACGGAGTCCCAAGGAGGCCCCCAGGGCCTCCAGAGCACCCTTCACGAGGCCCAGAGGGTCCCGGGGGGGGGGGGGGGGGCAAATTGGAGCGAAAAGCTGGGGGCACCTTGGGCCAGAGGCACCTTTTGGCAACCCCCGATGGCAGCGGGGAGGCCCAAAATGCGGAGCCGGGCGTTCCCAAATGAGTAGGGTTGGCGCGGAAACAGCTCACCCCTGGTCCCCATACCCTGTGCGGGTGGACCCTCCAAAAGGCACACGGGTGACATTCGCATCGAGGAGGATTCCGAGGATCGCGGGAGGAGGAGGAGTATCAAGGACGAGGATGGAGGATCGAGGAAAACTTTCGAGGGTGGAGGGGGAAGATGGAGGATCGATGGGGATGAGGGTCGAGGAGGAGAATGGAGGGGGATCGAAGAGGAGGATGGAGGATCGAGGAAGAGGATGCAGGATCCAGGGCTGCCCCCTGCGCAAGCGAGCGCAAAGCGGGGGCCCGCGGCACGCGGGGGCGCGCCGCCCGGTGGCCAGGTCGCGCTCAAGTGGGACAAGGCCGGGGCGCGGTGGTGCGGGGGGATGCGGGAGGTGCAGGAGCAGAGGCTCAGTGTCATGTCCTCCTCCTCCTCCTCCTCCTCCTCCTCCTCCTCCTCCTTTTCCTCCTGCTCCTCCTCAGGCTCCTCCTCCTCCTCCTCCTCCTCCTCGCCCTCCTCCTCCCTCCTCCTCCATGGTCGCGAGACTGTCCTCAGAAGGAGGAGGATGAGGAGGAGGAGGAAGAGGAGGAGGAGGAGGGGAGGTCCATCCCCGTCCGGATCCCCACCACGCCAATTAGGGATATGTCCCTTCGATACCCGCAGGGAAAAGGCCATACACCCATCTGAAGGGGGTAAATCGGCCAGTGGGGCCCAGGCCACGCCGGTGGGGATGGAGAGCGGTCAGACGATGCTCAGAAGCAGGGACTCACGACGAAGAACACGACGGCAGGTTTTTGGCCTTTTCCGGCCTCCCGGAGGCCCTCTCGGGGACCCGCGGGGCCATCAGCAAAAGCGATTCGGGATGAAAAATGTGGCCTGGGGGAAAGGGCCAGGACTTCTGGTGACCCCGTGCTATATAAAAAACTGGCATCGGATGTCTGCAGAGGTCTCCACCGCTTCCCAGGGGGGCAGTTGTTCGCCCAGGTTCCATCCTGGATGGTTCCGCGGGGCCAGAGAACGGGCGGATCGTGCGACTGCTTGTCACGACACGTGGCCCTTTGTCCCCCTCCCCGCGGTCGCCCGCTCTTCCGTCATCCCCTCCTCGCTTGCATGGTGGCCAACTCGCCACAACGGTGCCCCCGTCTGGTTCAGTAGCTCCTCCGCCAGCGCAGACGACCCCTGCCTGGCTGCTGACGAAAAAAGTCACGACACGTGGTGCCCCCTCCTCCTCCTCCTCCTCCGCCTCCTCCTCCTCCTCCTCCTCCTCCTCCTCCTCCTCCTGCTCCTCCTCCCCCTCCTCCTCCTCCTCCTCCTCCTCCTCCTCCTCCTCCTCCTCCTCCTCCTCCTCCTCCTGGTGCCCCCAACATGAACAGAAACATGCATCAGCACCGGCTTTCGGAGGTCCATGCGGATCTCTCGGATCCGCGCTGGACCTCCTCGGCGGCGCCTCCAGCGCCGCCTCCTGGCGCGCTCCGCGCGCCAGGGAGGGGGCTTCCAGCACCTACGCCAAGACATCCGCGTGGACCTCCGAGAGCCTATCCTGGTGTTGCTGTTTCTTCTTCGTGCGTCTACGGTGATCAGTTTCGTGTCGTGGCCGCGCGGCAGCGGCTCCAGCGCCAGCATTCTCAAGGTTGAGCACCACCGGGGGTCCCGAATCGGCCCGCGTCGCGTGACCTGCGCTGCGCTCTCGCAAAGCGCCGATCGCTTTACACTGAACGATCTACGCGTTTTCGAAAGCCAAAGTCCTCGTCAACACGAGAAGAAGTTGCCACCGGTATTGTCCCAGCGGGAAGCGACAGGGTTGTGGAGACACGGGGGGCCATGAACAAGGGGGGGCTCCAAGAGCTCCTGGGGGGCAGAGGGAGCATTTCTCCTGCAACGCCCGGTCCTCCACAGCGGTCTCTTTCCCGCTGGGGGGGCGGGCGCTCCTGCCGCCTCCGGATGGCTGGAGGCTCAGAGGCCGGAGGCTCGGAGACGGTTCTCAGGCAGACTCCGTGGCTGCACCCGGGGCGCTTCCCGCTGGGAGGCTGCCCCGTCGTCGTCGCCCCTCGTGGCGGGGATGGCAGGCTGCGCTACTTCGGGCAGGCCTGCGCGAGCTGTGTGTGCGTGCGTGCCCCGCTGAGCTTGCAATCCCCATCCCCCCGCTTCCCTCGAGGAAGAAGCAGAGGCACGAACATATAGTTTTAAGTTGCCGGCGCAAGAAGTCCGCGCGGACCTCTGAAAGGTTAGGATTGTGCGACTTGCTATTGCTCGATGCTCCCTTGACCCGATGCTCGCCTCGGGCGCTGCTGTGCATCCCGGCGCAGCCGATCCGATTCGGTCCCGTCTCCGTGCCGACGCAACCCGATGCGACGCACATCCCCTGCCCGATCCGATGCCTTCTTTCGATATTGTTTGAGATTGCCTTCGTTTCCCAATCCCACCAAGTCGTACAAACCGCCAGCTCTCCTTCGTCGCCCCTCTCCTGGCGGACCATCTGGTGCGGGACGTCGGCGTGGGTGCCCCAGAGGGGAGGTGTTCCCCGCCTTAAGTTGCGACAAAGCGTCGTCCAGCAAATGGGCGACTGGAGCCCTCGGACATGTGCAATCCTCCACCCTGTGGATCCAATGTGATCCGATTTCTCGATTCGATGCCGAATCGACCTTGCCGACTCCTCGATTTCGATTTTTCGACACAGGAGACATGCAATCGACTCATGGATTCCTCGATTCCGATTTGTCGACCCCTTCGATCCCTCCATTATGATTTCTCAGCCTCGATCCCCCCGATGCCCCAGGACAATTGCAGTCCCGACTCTCATTCCTCGACCCGATGCCGACTCCGACTTCATCCGATTTCTCGACCGAAGGTCTGACCGACTCCGCCCGCTCCTCGAGGGCACGTAAACATGGACTTCAGCGGCGGCTGCCGTGTCCATACCAAGTCAGCGCGCTCCATCGCCAAATCAGGCGGCACCGGCGCCACGTGTCGGGGGACGCCTTCCCCGACCCGCGGATCCACAGATCGGAAATCCGAAGGGGAATCCATGATGTTGGCTTCTCGGGGCCCTTTTGGGAAGGCACTTGGGGCTCCCTCGGGGCGGCTCGAAGACTTCTTGGGTCGTCCTGGGGCCATCTTCGGCGTCCTGGACCGACCGTGCGGCGGTTCGGGGCCCTCTGGGGCCATCCTGGGGGCCTCCCCGACCCGTGGATCTGGCGCCCACGCGCCAGATCCACGGATCCCAAAGCCACGCCAACGTACCTCCGGCGGGGCCGAACGCCCCGCGGGTCGAGGCCTTCCAGGGCAGGGCCGACGCCTCCGGCCGCTGCGTGGCGGGCGTGCACGAGCAGGCCTGCGCCCGCTTGCCCCAGCTGCCGCGGGGGGGGGGGTAGGGAGGACGGGCGGACGAGGCGGACGGAAGGGGGGAGGAGGAGGGAGGGGAGGTGGGAGGAGGAAGGAAAGGAGGAGGAGGAGGAGGGAGGGGAGGTGGGAGGGGAGGAAAGGAGGAGGAGGAGGAGGAGGAAGGGGAGGAGGGAGGAGGGAGGAGGGAGGAGGAGGAAGGGGAGGTGGGAGGAGGAGGAGGAAGGGGAGGAGGAAGGAGAATGAGGAAGAGGAGGAGGATGAAGGAGGAGGAGGGGGAGGCCCCAGAGTTGGATGAGGAGGAGGAGCGAGGAGGAGCAGGAGGTTCGTGAGGAGCGAGGACGATGAGGAGGACGAAGACCAGTGCAGAAGGAACAGGAGGAGGACGTCGACGGCGAGGACGAAGGCGGGGACAACGAGCAGGAGTAAAATGCGAGGGAAGAGGGAAGAGGACGAGGAGGAGAAGACAGGAGGATGGAGGATGAGGAGGATGAATACACCTAGGGTCATCTGTGGAAAAGGGAGAACGGAAGGGGACGACGAGGACAAGGCGTAGTGAACGCAAAACATCCCTCCTCTTCTCCGTCCTTGTCTTTCCTCGTCCTCCCTCCTCCCCCCTTCGCTCCTCCTCGCTTTGTGCACGCTGGCTCACGCTTAACGTGGACCTCGGCCAGGAGGGCTTAGGAGCCCCAGAGGGGCCTCGGAGAGGAGCAGATGAGCGACGCAACAAAAAACGGGGTCGTCTTCACCGACATTGGCGCGTAAGTTGCCCGCGTAAGGTCGCGCGTAAGTGCCCTCGTCTCCAGTGTAGCGTGCCGCGCTGGCGGCCCGCGTAAGCTGCGGCGTAGGGTCGCCGTGTCATCTCGCGTAAGACCCGTTTTGTTTTATCGTCGCTCAGATGGAAGGGGAGGGGAGGGGTAGAAAAGGCCTGTCTTTGATCGTCGCTCCGATGTAGGAGGAGGAGGAGGAGGAGGAGGAGGAGGAGGAGGAGGAGGGGGAGGGATTAGAAAAAGGAGAAGCAGTGTCTCCCCTTTTCTCTCCGTTCGTTCATTCCTGTCTGGACCTGTCTCGTTCTCTTCCCCTCCGACCGCCTGCGTGGGGCGAGGAAAAGACGTACTCTCCTCCTTTCCTTCCTTCCCCTCCCTCCTTCTCCTCCTCCTTCCCCTCCTTCCCCCCCTCCTTCCCCTCCCTTCCCTCCTGTACATGAATCCACGCTTGGTTTCGAGAGTACGCATTGCACGGACGTTCGTATCACGCGGCCGGTCTCGTGGACGGGGGGACCGTGTTCGTGTACGTGGTTGGGCGAGTACGTCCTTTGTGGGCCCCCTAATGCAACTTGTCTTGCGGTGCTGTCTCCAGCTCTTTCTCTCCTCCGCGACCTCCCTTCCGTCATCACCAGCGCAAGTATGTATTTTAAAAGGGACCACCCTGCGGATGATAAGGAGGATGGTAGTGGACATTACTATATCATTCGATTATCCTTGGATTTGCATCTACGTCGCCAGTCTGGAACTTCTGCCTCATCAAACGGAGAAATTGGAGGTGGACCAGAGTAAGCCAAAGATGCATCAGCAGTGTTGCAATTCACCCTCCAGTCCCAAGTCCTTTCCTCATCCGTTCCCACAAGTTCTCTTTTCGCTACAAGGGACGCCCCATTTGAAAGACCAGCACAATTCGGCTTGTCAGTTTCGCGAGGGCCCCGTTTTGAAAAGGAATCGCCTCGCATTGTCTTGTGGCGTAATCAAGAACGCGAGAGATCATGATCACAGAACCGTGCAGTTCAACGAGGTGTCCAGCCATCCCCCTTTCGAAGAAGGACTACCCCCCCCACCCGTACAACTGCTGCATGAACTCACGCTTGGGGCAAGGAATTTCGAGGAAGCCTCAAGGTACAGCTCTATGGATCCTTGCAGCGCTACGTGTGTTGAGTGTTCGCGTTGCCCTCATCACCGAAGTCTCCAAACAGACTTCCTTGTTGAAAAGGACGGTCCACCATCCTCCCAGACGTTGCGTTGAAAAGCGAACGCGCACACCGAAGTCTCCAATTCGACTTTTGAAAAAAGGACGGCCCACCATTCTCCCAAGCGTTGCGTTGAAACACGAGCGCGCGCGGCACCGAGGGAAAATGACGCATGCCCGATCCTTGAAATTGATGGAGCAGTCTGAAGCAAAAGTGCGCGGCGCCAAGGCGAGCGCCCCACTTTGAAAAGGAATTGCCCTCCATCCACGAATATATGATTGCGGGCTCCGGGTCCTCGGGACCCAACCCCCCCAGATGGGATGGGTCCCAGGGTCCTCGGGCCCCCCCCCCCAGATGGGATTGGGGGAGGGAGGAGGAGGAGGAGGAGGAGGAGGAGGGCGACGACGACGGCAATGACGACGACGACGACGACGACGACGACGACGACGACGACACCAACACCGACACCGACAACGACGTCGACGACAACGACGACGACGACAACGATGACGTCGACGGCACCACCAGCGGCGGCGGCGACGACGTCGAGCACCGGAGCTGTCAGCTCAGCATGACGCCAATCCCGGCCACACGCCGCACCCACACCGCACCCACAGGGGGGGGGAGGAGGACCATGGCGTCACCCCGCACACACCCACAGCAACACACAACACCCACACCACATCCACAGAGGGGGGGGGGAGCCACCACGCCACGCTCACGCCCACAGGGGGGGGGGGGGGGGCATCGCGCGGGGGGGGGGGGCCCGATGGCATTAGCATTGGGGGGGGGCCCAAACCTTCGACCATATATTGCTCAACATGCTAAAGAAAAGGTGCGCGGGGCTCAAGCGAGAGCACCATGTTGAAAACGATTCCCCCTTCCGTATAATGCCTTAAACTTTTGAAAAACATGTGAGTGGCGATAAGGCGAGATCATCATTTTGCAAACTATCCCCCCCCCCCCTCCATCCCTGAATCTGTTGCAGACTTTTAAGACGAGTGTGCGCGGCGCTACGGCGAGAGCCACAATTTGAAAACGACCCATGCTCAATCATGATCCACCTCTGAAATTGTTGCAAATGTTTGAGACAAATGCGCGCGGCGCTCAGGCGATAGCCAGATGTTGAAAAGAGGTCGCCATCAATCCTTGACAGTGTTGCTGCTTACTGTAAAGACGAATGCACGCGG
>CAUYUJ010018093.1:0-22500 GCA_963575745.1 Prorocentrum cordatum | reverse complement strand
TCGGTCGCTTCTTTAGGGTTTGACTATTTCGCGGGACAGCACCGAGCCCACCCTCAAACCCACAAGACTCAAGACTCGCGCCATGCGTTGGCAGGAATGAACCAGAAGCGCCAACGGCTCAGACAGTTTCAAGGAAAGCCAGGAGCTAGAGCGAGGCTCATGGCCACGAATGTTCTCCCCAGCGTTACCTACAGAGGTGACGGTGCTGCGTTCAGCCCGCGCCAGGTTAGCCGCTTGCGACAAGCCACCGCGGCCTCGAGTGGAGTCGCCACGCGCGGGGTCGGCGCGGAGTTGCCTCAGCGCCTTTCGAAATTCAGAGGCCCACTCGAAGTTGCAGGCGTGAGTTTAAAGCGACGCGCGTCAGAATAGTGGATGGCCCCGGGCCCCGGGCGGGCCCCAGGCAGGACTTCGGGCCCGCCAAACTCAACAAGTTATTTTTCTGATTGCTCACTCAGCTGCGCCGCCTGCTCGTCCATGAAATCGAGAACGGCTTAAGCGTGGCAGGGATCGATTGTCTGATTTGCTGCTCTGGGCCCGCGAAGGAGGTTGGGCTTTTCGGGGCCTGACTGTCGCCGCAGACTCGAATGGCGCCGAGGTCGAGCTCAGCGTTGCGTCGCCAACTTCTGTCGCCAACTGAGCCATTTCACAGCCCAAAGGGCACCAGGGCCCAGCATTACGCGACAAGAACGACCGCCCGCCTCAAAGGAGAAGAGGCTGAAGCCCTCAACGCCCGAGGTGCCTGGCGGGACGCAGCTGCAAAGTCGCGCGGTCTAAGAGTGCGCGCGAGTTGCCACTCAGAGCGTTCGCATGTTGAAAGCGGGCCATGGGGGGGCCACCTCCACGGCAGGGGCATAGCGAAGTTGGGGGCGCTGCCTCATCCCTCAGTGCCCGCACTACCCTAAGCCAGACACTGTATTCCATGTGCCCGCCCTGTCTTCTCGAAGGCGCCAAGAATGCAGGGTCATCTAGCTGTCTTTGCACACGTGTTTGGCAGACGCGATTAGATGTCCCAGACCCAGCTGAAGATTGGGATACCAGGTCCATGGGCGGGAGCTTGCATGACTTTCAAACATTGGGGTTCTGAAGTGGCACGGTCGTCTATTCTGAGGGGCGCGCCTCCGACCTGGTTTTTTTGTCGGACCTGGCTCGCGCGGGCTTTGGGCGTCTGCGAGGTGAATTCTGCCGGTCGGCTGGTTCGGGGCATCCATTGGGCCCATCCCACGTTCGTTTTGCCAAAGCTCCTGCGCTCCTGGTTTTTCGGACCTGGCTCGCGCGGGTTTTGGTGTCTGCGAGATGAATTCTGCCGGTCGGCTGGTTCGGGGCATCCACGGGCCAGGCCCACGTTCGTTTTGCCAAAGCTCCTGCGCGGCGGAGCACGCCTCCACCGCGGCGGCTGCTATCCACGCTAAGGAGATTCTCCCCGGCCAGATTGCCACTGATTTCAAGGCCCTGCTGAAGGTTGCCTTTATCCCCAAAGCAGCCCTCAGCGGGAATGCTATCCTTGCCCATTTGCTCCTGCGATTGCTGTCGACATAGCCGAAGTTTGGATGGACCTCAGACATGCGAAGTCTCACCGAGAAGATCCGGAAGCTGCGAATACGGATGATGAGATAGACGTCGTCGGTATCAGAGGTTCGGATTGGCTGGCTAACCAAGGTGCCCGCGCCCACGATTTTGACCAGCACATGCGCGATGAGATCAAGCACACATGGACTCACTAGAAGACCCTGTGCAATGTCATCGTTCAGATCTTTGCCGAGGGGCCTGTCCCATCTGAGTTGTAGCATGAGCTCAGTCAGGGGAGCGTAGGCCCACGTGCTGCGAGTCGGGGTCCCCAAAGCCCACGCACCCTTTACTGGCTCTGGGGAGTCATGGAGGTGCTCGCGCCGTCTCCGCCGCGTGTCGGCAAGGACCCGTCTCGAGCGTAAGCCTCACGAGGGGCCCTGGGCACCCAGGACACTTTGTTAAGTAGGGGAACGAACAATGACATATAAACTCTGAGGTCCGCGCGGATTTCTCGGATCGGCGCTGGAGCCCCCCGGCGGCGCCTCCGGCGCCGCCCCTGGCGCCCTCCGCGCGCCAAGGAGGGGGCTCCAGCGCGGATCCGAGGAATCGGAGCGGACCTCACAGTGTTTTATGTTCATGTCATTGCTCGTTCCCCCAACGTTGTCCACAAGCTTTTCAGATGTCTGGGGTCCCGCCGCACGATTTTCCCACAATGCTTTGTGTCTTGGTTTGGATGCTTTCGACAGAGAAGGTGTTTGAACTCGTTGAGCCCTGCAAGCCAAGCCGCGGGTGCAAGGAGCTCCGCACCCTCCTCCACGGCCGCCTCCCAGGCAGTAACCAAACCCTCAGGCCAACCGCCGCCCAAGGAAGCACGGTCTTTGCGGCCCTCGTTCACGGAGTTTAAGGAGGCCGCCAGGGTGGGGTACCAGGCGACGGAGGGGGAATCTGTGGGATTCCACACTTGTTTGAATCTGCTGATAGTACAGAAGAGGAGGATGCCCAGGACCAGAGCCATGAGAAGGAGGAGGAAGAGGATGATGAGGAGGACCGTTCGAAGGAACACGGGGGGAATCAGCACCACAGCATGGAGGCGGGGAGGGGGCGAGAACCCACGACTGCGCGGACGGCGAGGGCGGCTCACCACGCCGCCAAGCCCTCGAAGCGGCTACCGGGCCACGGAAAAGCAAACGCCAATTTCGCGGCGCCAGAATGGGTACCATTAGCGAATTGCCCGTGTAGGACCCCTCCCGCGCATTGCAGCGACCTAGGGTGGGGCCATTTTGGCTCAAGCCGGAGGAGAATCCTAGGGTGCGATCGCTGCAGACCGGGCGCTCACCTGTACGCCCTGGCCCGGCCTCCGGACAGCAACGGCAGAAAGAGAACACCGTCTCGTCTCATTCTCAGTTGATTCACGCGCATTGCAGCGATGCCCGCATCGGGACCCGGGTCGATTGCCACGGCAGTTACCCGCTAGTGGAGTTCCCGTCAGACGGGCGTTCTTTTGCTGCGCACAAGATGACACGCGGGCCCCCCCCCCCGCTGAGACATTCCACCCCCCGCCCCCACGAGAGAGATATCAGGGGATGGGTTCAGAGGGGAGCGCATCGGCGCCCAATTGCCCATTCATCGCCGACAATGGCCCGATAGCCTACTCCGCCCAAGAACACTCGGTTTTGCCATCGGAGGCCTATCGTTGACCTGTCGGCGATGTGTCGTCGCTTCCAGGTCGATGTCCCCTGGCAGCTCTGGCGTCATAACTCGGGCCTCCGGCGGCCGTTCGGGGCGATCCAGGAACCCCGCTCTCTGAGGGGAACCCCCGCTCCCTGCAAGGCGCAGCTGCTGGAGAGCATCCCGAGGCTGGAGACCCGGGCCGAACGAAAGGGGGGGATAGGGGAAACGGGGGGGGACGAAATTTGCTGCGTGCAGCTGGTTTCGGTCCCGCCGCCGGGCCCATTCCTCGATACATGGGCGCCTCTGGCGCCGGGAGGCGCCGGGAAAATCAGTTACGTGAGCTGATTCTCAAACCCCCCCTTTCTTATCCCCCCCTTTCGCCCGGCACGAGAAACCGCCGATGACCGACGCAAACGTCAGGAAGCTCGAAACTCGAACCTCGAACAGATCGCCCCCCAACCCTCATCTTTACGCCAGCTCCCCGCGCGAGCAGGCCTACGACGCCAGCTACAAGACAGCATCCCAGAGTTCGGGCTCCGTTCCGAACGGGGACGCGAATGCCGCGGCGGCCACTGGGAAGGGGGGACGGACGAGGAGGGTGGCGACGAAGACGACGTCGTCGACGGCAGTGACGGCACGACGGAAGGTTGTTTCGTATCTTCGGCCCTTGGGGGCCCTCGACGGGCCTGGGACCGTCAGAGAGGATTCGGGGTGAAAGGCGTGTTTTGTGGAATGGGTCGAGACCTCCGGGGCTAGACGTTGTGAAGAGATCATGACGTCGGGTACGATTGCGACGGCGGCGACGACGACGGTGGTGCCGACGACGGCGGCGACGGTGGCGACGACGACCGCAGCTTCTATTTGCGTCGCTGGCCGCTGACGGAGGGGGATGGGAGTGGCAGAGGGAGGCGAAGGATGAGGGGGGGAAGGGAGTGAAGAGGAGGGGGAGGAGGAGGAGGAGCAGTAACGGGATGAAGAGGGGCGGGAGGATGAGGAGGAGGAGGAGGAGGAGGAGGAGGAAGAAGACAGCGAGGAGAGAAGGAGGAGAGCGAGAAAGAGGAGGAGGGGGTGGAGCAATAGGACGAGAAGGAGGAGGAGAAGAAGTAGGAGGAACGGAGGTGCTGCGCGGCTCCGAGAATTTTCCCAACTTGTGGTACGGTCGCACCGGGTAATTGTCGGGATCTACGTGCGTTTGAAAGCGCCCGGGCGAGGACCGGGGGTACGGTCTGGGCCAAAGGTGTTGGCGGGGTAAGAGTCAGAGTGGTGTCGTTTGTCATGCTTTATCGGGGCCCAGTGCAATGTAAGCCCCACGTGGGCGTTCTGGGCGAAGTCGACTTCTGGTTACCGCTTGGATAGTACAACCCCCCCGCCCCTTCCAACCAGAGTGCGAAAACCTAGCATCGATGCTGCATCGCAAACCGCATGGAGCTCTTGCAGAGAATAAGCGATGAGTGGTTCACAAGAGGACCCACAATTTGTCGAGTCGAACCCAACGTCAGTAAATGCCTTGGGACATGTGCGACAATATGGTGCTGGATGATTTGGAGTGGGACCCCAATTGAGCAGATCACTTGGACTTCCATGGTAAGCTATTTGGGATTATGGTTCCGATCCCTTCGTCGGTGTCGTATCCTTCCTTTTCCTTCCTCCAGCTTCCCCTGGTTCACCTGGTCCTCCTCCTGATCCTCTTTCTTCGTCTTCCTGATCATCCGCCTCCTCCCATGAACAAAGCCCCTCGTTCCGACAGCGCATCAAATCGGTGGTCAAATTCTGCAGCTGCCACACTGGGACCAACGTGCCCTAGGGAACCCCATCCTGCCGCTACTCATCCTGCTCCTGATGATGTTGATGATCCTTCTCATCTCCCTTCTTCCTCATCGTCCTGCTCATAATCCTAATCATCCGCCAGATCCTCCTCGAATGTACGTGGTCCCGCCTTATGGTTGCGCATAACACGATGGGGCCACGAGGGGGATTAAGGTCCTCTGGGACACCGCAGCCGGCGATTACAAAAGCATAGCAATGGAAAGATATTGATGGGAGGGGCAGGATGTTATGCATGTCGCGAGCGCACATGGTTTGTGGTTCTCGTCTATATGCGTCATCCCCCTCTCCTGCTGTGTCCATCTCCCCTTTCCGAAACTCTTCTATGCTCTATGAATTCAGTACGTAGTGCTACTCTCCTCTTTACCCTGACAGCGTTTCCCGTTGACCACCCCCTCCCCTCACACACAGTTTCTTCCACCAGCGAGGTGACGGCACCGTCGCGGAGTCTTTGCACGGGCCACACAAGAGATATACACACACACACGATTCCCACAATTGTTACGCTAGATGCTTCCCGATCGGAACATCTCGCTCCCGCCGCAGCGTTGGCCACGTTTCAGGACCAGCGCGTTGCGCCCGTCGTTAAAATGGTATCGCCTCGGCGTGGGCCGCACTTCAAGTTCCGAGTCCTTCTTCGTCGTTAGCGTCCCCCTTCTTTCCCCTCCTCCGCCTTCTCTGATCTTCCTACTATTCCTCCTCCC
The DNA here is from genome assembly GCA_963575745.1 of Prorocentrum cordatum. Taxonomy (NCBI): domain Eukaryota; class Dinophyceae; order Prorocentrales; family Prorocentraceae; genus Prorocentrum; species Prorocentrum cordatum. Next base: position 16,795 of record CAUYUJ010018093.1, on the reverse strand, counting down.
CTCCTCAGTTTGTGTCGTCCTCCTGATCATCCTCCGCCGTCTTTTCATGAACAGAGCTCACCTTCCCTATTGCGCAACAAACTAGTGGTCAATCTTGCAACTGCCAGTCTGGAATCTACGTCCCCTGGGGCACCCCAGCCGGCGGATGGACAATGATTGAACGCAATGGGAAGGGACGGGCGGGAGGGGTCGGATGTGAGATGTGGCGCGAGCCAGCTTAGCTGGTGATTATCCTCTTACTTCCTCTCTGTCTTCCCCCTCCCCGCACCTAGCTTGCTTCTCACCTCTCTCCTCCTCATCCTCATCATCCTCATCCTTCTCATCCTCATCCTCCTCCCCCCTCTCCGTCTTCCCCCTCACCGCACCTAGCTTGCTTCTCACCTCTCTCCTCCTCATCCTCATCATCCTCATCCTTCTCATCCTCATCCTCCTCCCCCCTCTCCTCATGCCCCTTCCCAGGAGCCCGAGGCCAAGCGCGCCAAGACCGCGTGAGGGCGCCCAGCCGCGATGCCCCCGTGCGACGGCCAGCGAGCTCCGCGCGGTTGCCCCGCATTCGTTTGGCTGCCCCGACAAGTCGCCTGAGCTGTTGGGGAGACCCCAATGCCCTCAGGGTGGACAAACCACCACGGATGATGCCAGCCTGGCTGCGATTTTCCCCAAGATTTCAGCAAGGCCCGCGTGATGTCGTTGCCGCCCGGAAAAAAAGCAGGGGCCCCCTGAGAATGGTCGCACCGCTCCGTCGCGAAGGCTCGGGCTGCCGCCTGGTTGGCAGACATCTCCAGAATGCGGCATGGGTGTGATGTGCTTACCCCCGATTCGAGCAGTGGTCGAAAGTGGAAATATGGTCATCATAACGTGGACCAAGATTCTGATGACCATATTTCGATTGTCGACGTTCTGATGACCATATTTCGACCCTCGAGGTGGCATCGAAATATGCCCCTTCGCCGACGGCCTGCGGCCCAATGGGGGCACACCAGACGGAGGCCGCTCCAAGGTGGAGAGCCCAAGAAGGAAGAACCGATGGGCCCCCCCCCCTCGAAGGCAAATCCATATCTCGCAACTGACAGGGAGGGGGTCACAACCCTCCCAGACGAGCAGTGTTAGACCCACCCCAGACTAGCCATGAAAGGCCTGCCTTTTGCCCAGACCCCGCCCTCCAAGTCAGACCCCCCAAATCAGACCCCCCGAATCCATACTTGAATCAGACCCTCCAAATCAGGCCTCCATCCTTGTGTGGTGAAATCCGGAGTAGGGTTGTGCTTCACCCTCGTGCCGGTTGTGGCACGCATTGTGTCCACGGAAGGCCTCCCTGAGTGGCGGGGGGGGTGGGGGCGTCTCCTGATCCCGTCGAGGGGTGCCGCCGCGCTGCTGTCGCGGGCCGCTTCCTCGTGCCCGCTCGAAGGTGGTGCCCCCTGCTGTGCTCGTGCTCGCTGCAGGCTTGGACCTGTGCTCGTGCTCGCTGCGTGTCTTCAGCGATCAGCTTCGGAAGCCGCTGACCGAGCAATGTTCTGAGTCTCCCGATGCCGCTCGTCGGAGATATCTCGACAGGTTCCATTCTGGGCAATGGCCCAAGGACCAGGGTTCGAACCGAGGCAAGTCCTCGTACGTCGTTTTCGTTTCGGATTCGCATCGCGAAGGTGTTCGTTCACTCGCTGACCCTGCCCCCTCCCCTGCCGTTCGGGTGCCGCGTTGGCACGATGAGCTGCAGCTGGCACGAGGGCTAAGAGCAGCCCTGGCCCTCGCGGGGAACTCTTCGGTACGTTCTTCTGGCTTGGGCTCGCCACCTCGGCGTGCCCTTCGTTTAGGGGGAGCCTTCCTGGGACCGCAGGCCTTCGGCGAAGGGGCCTGTGGACGACGACGACGACGACGACGACGACGGCTGCTGCTGCTGTTGCTGCTGTACGGCTACAACCATCACTTGCACGATTGGCACGACTACTGCTACTTCCACTACGACTACGCATGCTACTACGATGATTCCCCCCTTTGATTTGAGAAGGTTGCATTCCGCCGATCCCAGAAGAGGCATGAAGTCACCAGGTGAGGCCTTTCGGGCTTGATTGTTCCGTCTGTATACGTTCGAGCCCCTGACCATGTGAGCAAGGGGCTCGACCGACCATTCTCGGAGGAGGAACAGGTACACATACATACCGCTACCCTTCCCGCATTTTCGCCTTTGGGGCCTCTTGGGGGTGCCCTCGTCGCCACCGCTGGATTCGCCTCGAAGTTCTGGTCAGAACGCAGCCCGGGAGAGGTCCGGGGAGCAGTGGTGCCAGAACTTTCTGGTTCCCCAACATTCGCCAATGAGTCGATGGCATGTGCTCTTGGTCCACGCTCTGATGAGCATGTTTCGATCGCACCCTCCGTAGACAAGTATACATTCTGGGGGGCGGGACCCAAGCAGCACCACAAAGACGCCTGGGGGCGACTCCCCGCCGATCCGCCGTGGCTGAAGAGATATCCCTCTTCGGCGCCTCCGAAGGGGGTCTTCGGGGCTCTCCTGGACCCCCCACTGCACAGTCTTGAAGGCGATCTGAATGGCTTTCTGCCGTATCCTATGAGATCCGGGCGCTGCACTTTTATTACACTAGGCGTGTCCGCCCGGTTTCGGGGCCCGGGGCCATCACATCGATCCGGCCCGAAAAATGTTGCAGAAAGATGGGTCGTGATTTTTCGCGATGGTGCAAGTGTTGTCGGAACGCCGTCAGCTACAGGTATGGGAAGACGCTTGCGAGACATTGTGCGATCATCCAGACATCGTCAGCTTGTGGGCGTTTCGCCCGGCAGCCCGAGCAGGGCGCGCTCCGGCGCACGCCGGCCTCCGACTCCGGCTCCGACAGTGCTGGGCTGTCACGGGGACTTCTTGGGGCCATACTGGGGCAACTCTCCTAGGCTCTAGGGCAGAGGCGTTCCTGAGCCGTCTCGGAGCCCTCGTGGGGCCGTCCTGGGGCCACCTGGGCAGTACTGAACAGATGTGTGTGGGCGCTTTTGGAGCTATCCGTAAGGGCTTCGCCCCCTGTCGCCGGAGGTATCAGAATCGCGTCGGTGCGTCTCGGCGTTGCCTTGGCGCATCTGGGAACATCATGCGGGGGCGGATAGGAATCATCAGCGCAGATTGAGTCGCTGGCGTTATCGAAGACGCCTACGGTGAATCACCGCAGCCCCCCGCCTTCTAGGATCGCCCATGTGGCCGAGCGTTGTGTTTGTGCAGTTTTGGTCGTCCCACTGGTGCATGCCGAGCGTGCCCCCTCGAGGAAGGCGCGCCTCGGGCCCAGACGGCGGCGCGCCCCAGGGGCCGTCCGAGGTGCGCTTCGGGCGTGCCGCTCCGTGGACGGCTCGTCCCAGGTTTACCTTGCTGCGCCCCAGGGCTGTCGCGGGGGCGCTCTGGCCGAGCCTGCTCGAGGACGGTGCGCCCGAGGACCAGGCAGGGGAGCGTCCCATGGGCGTGCCCGGGGGACGTGCAAGAGGACGTGCCAGGGGACGCGCCCGAGGACGAGTTCCAGTGGCCAGGCGTGCCGCGGGACGCCCCGGGGACGTGACCAGGCGAGCGCGAGAGGACGTGTCGGAGGACGTGCCCAGGGGAGGCGCCCAGGTGACGTGCCAGCGGACGCGTCCAAGCCTTGGGGCGTGCCAGGAAGCCTGCCCGGAGACGGTCGCCTGGGGACCTGTCGGGGGACGAGCCGAGCGGCGTGTGCGGGGCCATGCCCGGGGAGGTGACAGTGGACTCGTCAGGGGACGTGCCGAGTGACCTGTCCAAGGTTGTTTCCACGAGCTTCCTCCTCCTCCTCCTCCTCCTCCTCCTCCTCCTCCTCCTCCTCCTCCTCCTCCTCCTCCTCCTCCTCCTCCTCCCCCCCAAGGGCAGCGACGCCAGGTCGTGCACTGCCGGGTGAGTCTGGCATAACGGAATGAGATCTTCCCAGTCCCTCAGGTGGTGGGGCGGCTGGTCTCCGCGGTGGTGGAACAGGGGTGCGAGTATTCAGCACATCGGGTACGTAAGTGAAATTTGACCGCAAGGGTCGAGGCGACCGCATACGCAGTAGCACCACAAACACCAACATGATTTAGTAGGACCTGGCTTGCAATGATTGCTTCGCCCATGCTATATACTACTGCACGGCAAGCAGCACCCGGGTACCACATGCAGACCAAATCGAGACAGGCCCCCTTGTTTTACGCACCAGTCGGCAAAATCACCACTGCTCCAGAGACCCTCGGCACATGACAGTATTGCCACCGTTGTTGGAATAATATAGCACCCCGCAATTGCGGATGAGAGTGAGGGGGCGGGCGCGGGCGACGCGGGCGTCGTCAAGCCGGCGGACCTCGTGGCCCCCACCTTCCTTGTCGATGGCGCTCTCCTCCTCCTCCTCCTCCTCCTCCTCCTCCTTCTCCTCCTCCTCCTCCTCCTCCTCCTCCTCCTCCCCTCCTCCTCCTCCTCCTCCGCCTCCTACTCCTCATCCTCCTCTTCCTCGTCCTCGTCCTCGTTCTCATCGTCATCGTCGTCCTCCTCCTCCACATCGTCCTCCTCCTCCTCCTCCTCCTCCTCCTCCTCCGCTTCTTCCTCGTCCTCCCTCTCCCCCCCTCGTCCTTCCATCATCGTCCTCCCATTGTCGTCATGTTCCTCCTCGTCGTCCTCCTCCTCTTCCCCCCCTCCCGATCCTCCACCCTCCTCCTTTTCGTCGTCGTCGTCGTCGTCGTCATCGTCGTCGTCCCCTCCCTCCTCCTCCTGCTGCTCCTCCTCCTGCTGCTCCTCCTCCTGCTGCTCCTCCTCCTCCTCCTCCTCGTCCTCCTGCAAAAGCAGCCCGCCGCAGGCGCCGAAAAAATTGGTTTGTACACTGAACGTGGTTTGGGTCGCGGGTGGGCCGCGGGTTCTCCACCGGGAACGAATGCAAAAGATGCTCGCCGCAGGCGCCGAACAAAATTGGTTTGTACCCTGAACGTGGTTTGGGTCGCGGGTTGGTCGCGAGTTGATCGCGGGGTGGGTCGCGGGCTCTCCACCTGGAAGGAATGCAAAAAAAGCCCGCCGCAGGCGCCGAAAATGTTGGTTTGTACCTTGAACGTGGTTTGGGTCGAAGGTGGGTCGCGGGTGGGTCGCGGGGTGAGTCGCGGGTGGGTCGCGGGCGGGTCGCGGGTGGGTCGCGGGCGGGTCGCGGGGTGGGTCGCGGGGTGGGCCGCGGGCGGGTCGCGGGGTGGGTCGCGGGTGGGTCGCGGGTGAGTCGCGGGGTGGGCCGCGGGGTGGGTCGCGGGGTGGGTCGCGGGTGGGTCGCGGGTGGGTCGCAGGGTGGGTCGCAGGGTCGCGGGGTGGGTCGCGGGGTGGGTCGCGGGGTGGGTCGCGGGTGGGTCGCGGGTGGGTCGCGGGTGGGTCCCGGGGTGGGTCGCGGGTGGGTCGCGGGGCGGGTTGCGGGTGGGACGACGACAACAAACAACAACAACAACAAACAACAACAACAACAACAACAACACGAATCCGCACCGCGGAATCTCACTTCAGCCACGCACCCAGGGACAATGAATGACCGTTCGGCCCCCTCACTCTGACTATTCCTGGGCTGGTCTGTGATCCGATATTGACGGCAAGTGGTCAAGGAGTTGCAACAGCATGTATACCGCAACCACAAGTCGCGGCGCAGACGTATCCTGGAGGAGATGCCGAAATTGTTTAGTGAAAAGTGGTTGGTATGACATGCGCGTCTCTCCCGTGGAATTTGCACCTGTGCTTGTGCGAGAACAGAAGCACGCGAGAGAAGTGAACGGCGGTGGGGCGGCGGCGGGGGGGAATGGCGACAATTTCGCAGATCGCAGCCCCCCAGGCACGGCGAGGTCTTGCTCAGATTCGCGCGGTGCCTCACTCCGCAGGACCCACCAGCAGCCCTCGAAAGTGGCGAATGTTTCGCAGATCGCAGCCCCCCAGGCACGGCGAGGTCTTGCTCAGATCCGCGCGGTGCCTCACTCCGCAGGACCCACCTGCAGCTTTCGAAAGTGGCGACAGTTTCGCAGATCGCAGCCCCCCCAAGCACGGCGAGGTCTTGCTCAGATCCGCGCGGTGCCTCACTCCGCAGGACCCACCTGCAGCTTTCGAAAGTGGCGATAGTTTCGCAGATCGCAGCTCCCCCAGGCACGGCGAGGTCTCGCTCTGATCCGCGCGGTGCCTCGCTCCGCAGGACCCACTAGCAGCCCTCGAAAGTGGCGACAGTTTCGCAGATCGCAGCCCCCCAAGCACGGCGAGGTCTTGTTCAGATCCGCGCGGTGCCTCACTCCGCAAGACCCACCAGCAGCCCTCGAAAGTGGCGACAGTTTCGCAGATCGCAGCCCTCAGGCACGGCGAGGTCTCGCTCAGATCCGCGCGGTGCCTCACTCCGCAGGACCCACCGGCAGCCTTCGAAAGTGGCGATAGTTTCGCAGGTCGCAGCTCCCCCAGACACGGCGAGGTCTTGCTCAGATCCGCGCGGTGCCTCACTCCGCAGGACCCACCAGCAGCGCCCCCCAGGCACGGCGAGGTCTCGCTCAGATCCGCGCGGTGCATCACTCCGCAGGACCCACCAGCAGCCCTCGAAAGTGACGACAGTTTCGCAGATCGCAGCCCCCCAAGCACGGCGAGGTCTCGCTCAGATCTGCGCGGTGCCTCACTCCGCAGGACCCACCAGCAGCCCTCGAAAGTGGCGACAGTGTCGCAGATCGCAGCCCCCCAGGCACGGCGAGGTCTCGCTCAGATCCGCGCGGTGCCTCACTTCGGACCCACCAGCAGCCCTCGAAAGTGGCGACAGGTTCGCAGATCGCAGCCCCCATCGCCGACGAAGAGAGGGCAGGAGGAGGCGGGAGGAGAAGGAGGAGGGACGCGACCACAACCTTCTATTCAAAACGAATACCCAACCAAGGAGGGTTGGGAAATCACCCTGGCGACGTACCCAACCCTTGCGCAATGCGGGGCATATGTACACAAGGATTGCTACAACGGGGGCGATGACGTAACATGGACGCGTGTGATTTTGCGAGCAGCAATCGGAAGGCTCGCAGGCCCCCGATCAACATCTAACGGCTACGCAAAAACAAATCACCCCCGTTGGCTGTGCCATGCGCCCGTTGCACCCAACGTATCCCACAACAGTTCTTGAGAGCCCCCGCGGGATACGTGTAAGCGCAACGTTATGGCAATCGCCCGGCAGATGGTCTGTTTCACAAATCACCCCCGTTGGTTGTGCCATGCGCCCGTTGCGCCTAACGTATCCCGCAGCAGCTCTCCAGAGCCCCCCAGGGACGGCGAGGTCTCGCTCAGACCCCCGCGGTGCCTCACTCCGCAGGACCCACCAGCAGCCCTCGAAAAAGGCAACAGTATCGCAGATCGCACCCCCCCCCAGGCACGGCGAGGTTTTGCTCAAATCCGCGCGGTGCCTCACTCCGCAGGACCCACCAGCAGCCCTCGAAAGTGGCGACAGTTTAGCAGATCGCAGCCCCCAGGGACGGCGAGGTCTTGCTCAGATCCGAAAGTGGCGACAGTTTCGCAGATCGCAGCCCCACAGGGACGGCGAGGTCTCGCTCAGATCTGCGCGGTGCCTCACTCCGCAGGACCCACCAGCAGCCCTCGAAAGTGGCGACAGTTTCGCAGATCGCAGCCCCCCAGGACGGCGAGGATTCACGCAGATCCGTGCGGTGCTTCACTTCGCAGGACCCATCAGCAGCCCTCGAAAGTGACGACAGTTTCGCAGATCGCAGCCCCCCAGGGACGGCGAGGTCTCGCTCTGATCCGCGCGGTGCCTCACTCCGCAGGAACCACCAGCAGCACTCGAAAGTGGCGACAGTTTCACAGATCGCAGCCCCCCAAGCACGGCGAGGTCTCGCTCAGATCTGCGCGGTGCCTCACCCCGCAGGACCCACCAGCAGCCCTCGAAAGTGGCGACAGTGTCGCAGATCGCAGCCCCCCAGGCACGGCGAGGTCTCGCTCAGATCCGCGCGGTGCCTCACTCCGCAGGACCCACCAGCAGTTCTCGAAAGTGGCGACAGTTTCGCAGATCGCAGCCCCCCAGGCACGGCGAGATCTTGCTCAGATCCGCGCGGTGCCTCACTCCGCAGGACCCACCAGCAGCCCTCGAAAGTGGCGACAGTTTCGCAGATGGCAGGCCCCCCAGGCACGACGAGGTCTCGCTCAGATCCGCGCGGTGCCTCACTCCGCAGGAACCACCAACAACCCTAAAAAGTGGCGACAGTTTCGCAGATCGCAGCCCCCCCAAGGACGGCGAGGTCTCGCTCAGATCCGCGCGGTGCCTCACTCCGCAGGACCCGCCAGCAACCTTTGAAAAAAGTGACAGTTTCGCAGATCGCAGCCCCCAAGGACGGCGAGGTTTGACCCACCAGCAGCCCTCGAAAGTGACGACAGTTTCGCAGATCGCAGCCCCCCAGGGACGGCGAGGTCTCGCTCTGATCTGTGCGGTGCCTCACCCCGCAGGAACCACCAGCAGTTTTCGAAATTGGCGAAAGTTTCGCAGATCGCGGCCCCCCAGGGACGGCGAGGTCTTGCTCAGATCTGCGCGGCGCTTCATTCCGCAGGAACCACCAGCAACCTTCGAAAGCGGCGACCGTTTCGCAGATCGCAGCCCCCCATGGACGGCGAGGTCTCGCTCAGAGTTGCGCGGTGCCTCACTCCGCAGGACCCACCAGCAGCCCTCGAAAGTGGCGACAGTTTCGCGGATCGCAGCCCCCCCAGGGACGGCGAGGTCTCGCTCAGATCCGTGCGGTGCCTCACTCCGCAGGACCGACCCACCAGCAGCCCTTGAAAGTGGCGACACTTTCGCAGCTCGCAGCCCCCAAGGGGCGGCGAGGTCTCGCTCAGATCCGCGCGGCGCCTCGACCCGCAGGACCCACCAGCAGCCCTCGAAAGCGGCGACAGTTTCGCAGATGGCAGCCCCCCAGGCACGGCGAGGTCTCGATCAGATCCGCGCGGTGCCTCACTCCGCATGACCCACCAGCAGCCCTCGAAAGTGGCGACAGTTTCGCAGATCGCAGCCCCCATCGTCGGCGAAGAGAGGGCAGGAGGAGGCGGGAGGCGGGAGGAGAAGGAGAGGGGACGCGACCACAACCTTCTATTCAAAACGAATACCCAACCACGGAGGGTTGGGACAAAGAACATCGACGATGTTGACGTGCGTGCGGATTACAAAGTTGGCATCGGATACTGAAGGTATGGAAGGTAATTTTCATACTTTCAAATACGCATGGCAAATGTGGAGCACACTTTGAACAACACATGAAACACACACACACACACACATCAACAATACCACCAATTTTCAAGCAATGGGGCAAACCACAGCGAGGTCAAACTCAAATTTCTCGCAGAACACGGCGAATGAATACCAGTACCACGGGATACGCGCAATTACCGCAGTAATTGGTAATTTGGACAAACTTCGACCCAATTCGGATGTAAACGAGCGTGACGTAGAAAACATAAGCTCGTATGGTTGAAAGTGAGTGTCAAGGTCTGAATGCGAATTCTGAGTGATAATGGCCTGAATGTCGGTAAATCTGGGCGCGAGTGTGTCTCGATATGCGCGTGCGTGTATAATGAGAGCAAGTCTGAATCTGACTGGGTTTAGTGAAGTACGAGTGAGGTTGAGCATAAGTGAATATGCGAAACCAGCGCCTCACCAATGCTTCGAACGCAGACGAAACTGCCCAGCAAAACAAGCAAACCGTTCAAGACATCCCATGTGCCAAGAAATCCGCACGTACATAATGGATGCAGCAGCTTGCCCCCGAAGCGGACGCCTCAAACTAAAGTCGTTGTTACTTGAAATGATTTGGAGGATAATAGTGTAAGGAAGCGGGAGCCCGGGTCCGCGACGTGTTGCTGGCAAACACGGCACAAGGTATTAACTTCGTTGACGGCCGGAAGCTCGAGATCGTGGCGGCGTACTGCCTATCCAAAATGACATTCCAGTGGCAATGGACGTGACGATGCATTCCACGCGGACGGCACACGGTTCCCAGAAGTTGCAACATCACCGGCCAATACGTTCAAAAGAGTCGTCTTCAAAACAAAAAACTCATTTATCCGGAATTGGTGAACAACTATCTTTTGCGACTCTTGGTGATTGTTGTGGACACGGAAAACGTACAAACTTCATAACGTTGCAACTCTGAGACCAAGCAGTTATCGCTAAAGTTTGCATTGTTCCGGGGCTCTTGCGACCATCAATGAGGAGAGCATGGCGGGCAGGGTGGATCACCATGGCTTGGCAAAACGCCTTGGCGGCGACCCTCATCCCAAATGGGGAGCACTTGCTGGATGGGGCAAGCGGTACTGAGTCGGTCGCAATCGAAGCATGGATCGACAGGGTTATGTCCCTCTTCCTTCCTCCTCCTCTTCCCCATCCGACTCTTCTTGCTCCGCCCAGGCTCGCACTGCTTCGCCACCCTGGATTGTGGTAGTTTTCGATGTGGATGTTTTTTTCAAGAGGGATAACAAGTGTAGTCGCCTCTTCCTGCTCTTTGTCCTCCTCATCTCTCTTTTTTTTTCACGTTACGGGTGGCTTGTGCGTTTGCTTGTGGGGTTCGGCCAGAGGTGCGTGCTGAGCGCGGCGGCCGGCACTGCTGGCTGGGTATATACACTGCTGCGTGGGAAGTGGAGAGAGGGAGAGATAAAATAAAAGGAAATTGTGGAACGAACGAAGCAGCCATACGCCAAAAGCGCGTGGGCAAGGAAAACTAGAGCGACACGCCAAACGCGCGCCAATCTGGCCTGGACGCGCCAAATGCGCGCCGAGCGGACGGAGGGAAGAAGAAGGAGGAAGATGATGAACATACGATGCGCGCCAAACGCGTGCCCAAGTGGCCTGGACGCGCCAAATGCGCGCCGGGAAGGCGGAAGGAGGAGGACGAGGCGGAGGAGGAAGATGATGATGTTTTTGTGTCCTGCCAAGACGCACAAGCCATGCACTGCAGATCATAGGTACTCGTCTTCTCCGCATTCAATTGGCCTGGAAACTTTGATTGCTAACGCGTCCCATTTTTTGTTGTCTAGCAGAGTGTCCATTAAAGCTTCAGCTGAGGGAATGGAATACAAGACCTTGCTTGTGACCATCGCTTGGAAAATCTGTAACTTCCTTTTGATGCTGATTGAGGTGTGCTTCCATACTTTCGCATACCTGCAGAATTCCCCCCAAGCCTGCCCCAGTCGTTTGATCAATTCTGCGTAAATGTGCCCAGTGTTGTAGATTGTAGCCCCAAGGTATACTAAATTGTCTTTTGCTTGAATTTGTTCCCCGTGAGGCGTAAATAACTCCATATTGTTGTTTACGTGCATTTTTTGAAGCTTATCCCAATGCAGCTCCATGCCAACTTGCCCCCTAGCGGCGGCGACCGCATTCAACAAGTTTTGGACGTCTCGTTGATTTCTGCCATAAATCAACTTATCGTCTGCGTACAACAGAATTGATAGAATACCACTTTTGAGCGAAAGTGTTGATTGTTCGTCGAGGAGTTCCACCGCATCGTACATTACCACCGTCATCACCATCACGAACAAGAACGGTGACAGGGGGCATCCTTGCGCGATGCTTGAATGTTGCGGCCTCTCTTTCGACTTATGCCCACCATCCATGACACAGAAATTCCTGTTAGTATATATGTTTTTGTTTTTGATAATTGCCAGAATGCGCGTGGGGAGACCAAATCTTCCAAGAGCTGCGAGCATCGCATCCACATTAACTTCGTACCATATGTATTGCATCTGCCGTGCCGCGCCCCCTGCAGAAGCCAAATTGTGTTGCATCGAGCCGGTCTTCAGCACCAGCATTTTGCACCATTTAGAAGTAAGTTTGCCACCATTTTGTACGGTACGCAAAGTAAGCTGATTGGTGTGTAATTGTCGCAGATGTGCACGGGCCCTTTGTTTTTGTATATTGTGTTTACCGACGAGCGCCGCCAAGCTTGGGGAACAGCTTCGTCTGACCAGCATGCGTTGCATAACTTTCTAAGCCATTCGATGCCGCTGGGAGTTTGGGCCACTGGCTTCCAGCATTCTGCAGGAGTCCCGTCCGCTCCAGCAGACTTGCCTCATTTGAGTTTTTTTGATTGACAATTTTCCCAATTTCTTGCGGTGCGAATGCCGCTTCGCAGTCCGGAACTCTCCACCAATTCCACCGCCAGGTTTTGTAGGCGTTCTTATTTGCACAGGCGTGCTTGGCAATGAGCGCGTCTGGCATCCCAATTCTCATTTGCGATGCGCTTTTCAATCCAAGATGATGTTAGTCTTGTTTGCATGATGTCGTATTTGTTTGGGTGAACGTTTTTTGTCTTGAGTGTTGCTTGCTTGTCGTGCCCTCCTCGTCTCATCATTTAACCCAACGTCCGTTTGGTAATCCATAGTCTTTTCTATTCGGCTGAAGCTGGTGGAAGCACATTGGTAGCAACTTGAGCCGCTTGCACCCTTTGTTCCCATAGGTTTTCTACAGTTTCTGACGTCTTTGGGAAATCTTCGAATGCTTGCAAAAACTTTTCTGCACATAATAGTCGTAGCCCGTGGTCCCGGAGAGTTTCGCGTGCGACTCTTGCGTGTTTGTGTTTGCGTGGTGTTTCCAATTTGCATGCCATGGTGCAGGTAATAAGGTAATGGTACGTAGGTAATGAACCTCGCGCCAGGCTCAACGAAGGTGATTTTATCCTCAAGGGGCCGGTTGAAAAACGAATGCGAAATCTTCAAATCGGGGCCGTCGCAGAGCAAATCATGATTTGGAATTTTTAATGCATGAATGTATTGCTTCACTGCCCCAGCCGTACTCCCTAATAATATGTTCTTCTCCATTATTTGTTTGCCCCAATCGTGCATTCAAGTCCCCAAAAATAATCTTTCCAGCATTTGAAAAGCAACTCCTGTATTCCATATCGAGATGAGCATAAAATTGCAATTTCTCTGGGATGGGCTTGGGTTCGGAAAAACGTAAATGCAGAATATTCCAATCGTATTGTTGTCCATTCGGATTGTGCTCTTGAGTATTTTGTCCGATATTTGTTTACACGATCGCCTTCGTTTCCACAGCGATTCTGAAAGAACGAACCCAGCCCCAATGAATGATTACCCCTCCACTTCTGCACTTGATAATAACATTACGTATCCATTTAAATCGTAAGTTTTTGCCTATTTCGGTTGTGTTTCTTGCACGCATAATGATTGAATATTTTCGGGCGCATTATTATTTCAATGAATTTCTGAATCGTTATTTTTTTCACATTTATTTATGTATATATATGTATATATATATATAAAGAGAAGAGAAAATTCGGGTTTCAAATTATGGAAACCAAATTCCTTTTCGTGTTCGCGATTACGATAGCCTTGTGTACAGATACGGAAATCCGTGTAAGCAATGATGGAAATCTTTGCCGCCGCGCGGCTACGGATCAATTTATCTCCACAAGTCGGCGGGGGCGTGGTTTGCGCATCCGACGCTGCAATACGAACTACCATTTCTATGGCAAAGTTTATAGCCTGCCGCGTGTGGTTCATTTTTCACACATAAAGCATGTCGTCCGTGCAGGAGGAGGGAGGGAGACGAAATCTAATACAAATTTGTGCCAAGCATGTGGCTTGCTAGCGCATTGCGCTACAGCGTCTTCAGTGGAAAAATGCATTACGATAGCATCATGTAAACACTTCGCCCATTCATGCCTGGGCCTGCCTACAGCTCTGGCGCATGCGTCGGTGGCTGGTCGCACACAGCCAGGTTGAAAAGCAAGGCGGCGCCGGCGCAAAAAATCAGAGTTTGGTGCTCTACCTATTCTTCCAAACCGCAAAAGTTGATGCTTTAAAAGCTGTCGTATAGGGTTCTTGCCCGGCTCTCGACAGCACCTCCTGATTAGAAATTCGTGATATGCACGCGTGGGGTATGTGCAAAATGCGACGCATGCACTTCGCTTGGAAGCCATCTAACATTCTACGTTCGGCTTTGTTAAGTCATGCCGAATTCAATGAATACATGACCTTACTAGTTACAAGGGCCTGAAAAACTTGGCTAATGGCTGCGTGTTTCCACACACGGCTGTGTCGACAAAATTAGCCCTTAGCAACACCTAGTTGTTTTCCCAATTCCCCGCGACGCTGGCCAACGGTCGAAAGCATAGCTCCCAGAGAAACCATCGAATTTGTAGCAATAATTTGTGTCCCAGACGGCGTCAGGAGGTTGTTCTCGCAGCGGACCGGCATAAATTGGAATTATTCACGCTTTGCGTATCCCCACCAACCCATCTCAAAACAGCAACTCTTGCGAAGCATGCCAACAGTCGTGTTTTTCAGGCGTGTTTCCGCCTGCCCCCGCATATCTCCCCTGTTCTTCTTTCCTCCCGCCTCCTTGTACATCCTCCTTGTGGTGGGAGCGGGAAAAGGACGAGGCGGAGGAGGAGGGAGAGAAAGCGCTCCTCGTGGTTTGAGTCGTTTAAGGTTTCTCGTCCTGGTGTGAGTTGTTCGGGTCCTTCTTCCTGGTGTGAATCGTTTGGGTTCTTCGTGGTGTAAGTCGTTCGGGCCCCTCCTCCTGGTGTGAGTCGTTCGGGCTCCTCGTGGTGTGAGTCGTTCGGGCCCCTCGTCCTGGTGTGAGTCGTTCGGGCCCCTCCTCCTGGTGTGACTCGTTCGGGCTCCTCGTGGTGTGAGTCGTTCGGGGCCCTCGTCGTGGTGTGAGTCGTTCGGGCCCTTCATGGTGTGAGTCGTTCGGGCCCCTCGTCCTGGTGTGAGTCGTTCGGGCCCCTCCTTCTGGTGTGAGTCGTTCGGGCTCTTCGTGGTGTGAGTCGTTCGAGCCTTCCGTCCTGGTGTAAGTGCGGGCTCCTCGTGGCGTGAGGCGTTCGGGCACCTCGTCCCTTCTAGGAGGCCTCCTGGGGCCTCTTGGCGGCCCCAGGAACTTCTAGGAGCGTCTTGGGTGCCTTGGGGGAGGCTCTTCGGGCCTCTTGGGGGCCTCTTCGAGGCCGTTAGGGGCGTCTTGGGGGCCCCTTGGCGGCCTCAGGGGCTTCCAGTAGCGTTTTGGGTACCTCGGGGGCGCCTCTTGGGGCCTCTTGAGGGCATATTGGGGGCATCTTGGGGGTCTCTTGGGTGCCTCCTGGGGGTTTCCTGGGGGCCTCTTGGAGCCTCTTGGTGTCTCCTGGGCGCTTTTGGGAGACATCTTGGAGGGAATCGATCAAAGAAGACGGGAGCTTTAATGATCGCTGCCCCCTCATAAGGGCAAAATGAAGGCAAAACCTTTGTAACATCAATGATTTTGCTTGGAAAGAAGAGGGGAGCTTTAATAAGCGCTGCCCCCTCAGAAGGCGAAAATGAGGCCAAAACCGTAGTAAAGTCAATGAGTTTGGCTTGAAAAAAAAGAAAATGTTTTTTTCAGCCCGCCCTCGTCGGGGCCAGAATCCTCGTGAGGGGTGTCGTTGCTTAGCCTTCCCAGGAGTCGAAAATGACCCCCCGCGGAAGGACCTCTCCAGGGCCAGGGGGAGGGGGCAGGGGGAAGGGTAAGCCCCCCCCGAATGGGAAGAAGGGGGTTAAGAATAGAGCGGGCTCTCTAAACCACTCACGCCCGCAGGGCTGGTGGGATTTATCCCAATGCAACTCCATACAAAGTTTTGCCCCAGCATTCGCAATTTCTCTCAATAGTGTTTGCAATTGGATTTGATTGCGGCCCGCCATCAAGGTGTCGTCAGCGTATAACAATATGGTCAGCGACTCTTCTTCGAGACCCTGTCGTACTCCAGCATCTGCGTGGCGCGCGGCAACTTGAACAACCATCGTCGTGATCATGATGAAAAAGAAAAAGTGAGAGGGGTCACCTATTGTGATTCCCACACAATTGACATCTTTCTGAAGATTTATGGCGCCCACTTGCAACGCAAAATCACCTGCTCGCGTAGATACTCCCAATGATGTTCAGAACACACGGAGGCATTCCACATTTCCTCAAAGTTTCAAGCAGCGTCACAATGTTAAATAAATCTATTTTTTTTTTGCCAGTACAGTGCCACAAAAATTGTACATTTTTGTCGGCGTACGTCAATCTAATATACCGGCGAACACCGCGTATAACATTTGATGTCCCACGCCCCGTTCATAAACCGAACTGCGTGGTGGATAGACGGTTTTTTGCTCCACTGTCTTGCAATCGCCGTAATATGAAAATTACAATAAATTTGTATGCGACGCATACCAAACTAACGAGCTGGTAGTTGTCGCAATTGTCGACGGCGCCTTTGATTTTTGTAGATCGTGGAAATATTTGTTTTTCCATTCTTCAGGCACCACCTCCTCTTTCCAGCACTTGTTGCACAGGTCGGTTATCCATTCCAGCCCACCAGGGTCCGTAGCGATTGTTTTCTGCTGGTATATCATCAATTCCAGAGGGTTGTCCCTGTTTAAATTTACGCATTGTTTTGCCCAATTCGTTTGTCGTTAAATCTGTTGTCAACATTGGCAGTGGTTCAACAAAATTAGATCGTCGTCAAGCAGCTCCGCAGGCCGTATCTTCCATTGCGGTTTCCCGAAATACTCTGCCATGGTTTCAGTTCTATGCGTATTATCAACCATATCCCAGCTCATATGTTTTAGCCTTCCCTGGCGGCGCGGCTTAGGCCGGCAATGTCTTTTGATAACGTTCCAATTGCCACTAAAGAGCTTTTTTATCGATCAAAATAATCTTATCTTGCTTGCATGACTTACGCACTTCCTTCAGCAATCGTTTCTTTTCCGCTTTGTTATTTGTGGCCCGTGCCTCGCTGCGACGTGGACGAGGTCAAGTGTGGCATGTGGATCCATTGTTTGGAAATCTTTTTGTGA
>CAUYUJ010018092.1:192500-214631 GCA_963575745.1 Prorocentrum cordatum | reverse complement strand
GATGATGCTGCTGATGATGATGATGATGTTGATGATGATGATGCTGGACAGAAGGAGGAGGAGGAGGAGGAGGAGAAGGAGGAGGGGGAGGGGGAGGAGGAGGAGGAGGAGGAGGAGGAGGAGAGCGAGACAGAGGAGGAGAAGGATGAGGAGATGAGGAGGGGGTGGAAGAGGCGAGCTGGGAGGAGGAGCGAGGAGCGAAGAGCGAGAAGGAGAATGAGGAGGAGGAGGAGGATAGTAAAGATGAGAAGCAGCGATGAGGATGAGCCGGAGGTTTTTGCTGCAAGAGCGATGCCTGGCGGTCCCCGCCCCAACTCGCCATCGGTGTAAATGGGGCGAGGCGGGCACTCCGCAGCGGAGCGGGGTGCCACCCGCCTCTCACCCCCTTCAGTCCAAAAGACGCCCCCAGAAGGCGTCGCACTTCTCCTAAACCAGGGAGCGCGATGCCGCCCCCAGGGAGACCTTCACAGCGTAGGGTTTCCTGGATCGGCGCAGGAGCGAGCGGCGGTACTCTGCCGTGGGGTTCGCTGGAACCCCCTCGCAGACGCTCTGAAGCTTGCACCCCCGCTCGCTCGAGAAAACACCGCACCGATCGCAGTGCGTGTACTGGCCCACGCGGTGCAGCTCGTGGCCGAGAGCGGCGCCTCGTAGGGCAGGTGAGATGTCGCCTTCCCCGACCCCCCGCCCCAGCTCGACCCCCCACCGTCGGTCCACCCTCATCTTGCCTGGGCAGGGCTTGCGCGCCAGAGCGCGCTTTGCCTTACATGAGAGGGCCTTGCGGCAGCACGCGGCGCATCGCCACGTCCCCCTCCTCCAGAGGAGGGCGCGCGCGCTGGCGCCCTCGGGCGGTCCCTGCTGCCTGCGGCGAGCGCCTCGAGAGCCCGCAGCTGGCCTCCCCGTGGAATCCCCGAAGTCCACCGTCCGCCCCGTCACCCCCGCCACCAGAGTCAGCACCGCCTGGACCTCCGCCGAGCGCGAGGTCCAGGTCTGGGCTTTCCACGGGGGGGCAGCCCGCAGATCGGCACCGAGGCGCGCCTCGCTGTCGGCCACCTGGTTTCCTTGAAAGTCTAGAAAGCTCTCGTGGGAGCCGTCCCTGGGCCCTCTGGTGTGGGCCTTTACCTTGGCGGCCTGGAGGTCTCCGTCCTGGCTGAAGCTTTCCTGGGGCAAGCCCCAGATTCTGCCCCAGAGGTCGGCATGCGGCCTACGAGGGTCGCAGCGCCAATGGCGGCCTCTACGGAGGCCTCGGATGACCGAGCTACTGTCGATCCCGACCCGCAGCGGCGGGTAGGCACTCTCCAGCAGCTTGAGCAAGCCAAACAGCTCTGCGCAGAGGACTGAAGCGAGGGTACGCAGCCCTGGGAGGGTTCCCCATCATGGCCTTGACGGCCGCCCCCTCCTGGCCCAGGAAAGCACAACCCTAGCCGAAGCTTTTTAGCCCTGGGGGGACCTCTGGCCGACCCATCCGAGTAGGCCCAACCTGAGACCAGCGGGGGGTTCACAATCGGGCTGTTCCCCTTCCTGGGCTAGCATCCAAGCGGACAGTGGGTCCTCCAGAGGGTGTTCGTGAAGCCCACGGGAGAAGAGGAGGGAGTCGGAGGGCGAGGTCTCCGCACGATGCACGATCCCCTGGAGGCCCTCATCCTCTGCGACAGCGGCTCTCGCTGCCTCTCGATTGGAGCAGCGGCAGAAACGGTGATGCTGACAACCTACCTCGGCACCGCAGGCTTGGCAGGACCTGTCGTCCCCGAAGCCCGCGCGCCAGACTTTGCCTTGAGTCCAGACGTCGCGTCCGAGATAGGCCAGGATAGCCGAGCGCCTCTGCAGCGATCGGTTAGCCTTCATCCTGAGGAGGGCCCTGATGGGCTCCAGGAACGGACGGGCGATCCCGAGGCCCCTAGAGGCCGCCCAGGAGGACATCACGGCGAATTCCAATCTGGACCAGACCAGCTTCTTGATGCATTGCAGGGCCGTCCTACGCAGGTCCCACTGGTGCCCTAGGTGATCCAGCTAGGCGTGAGGGGCTGGCCAGGTCCACGAGAGGAGGCGGAGGATGGCCCAGACGGCAGAGGCAGGTCCTTCTATCTGTCGCCATGGGTTGCTCCCAAGCTTGGCGGCGGCGGCCGCCGCAACAGCTCTGCGCCACCCAGAGGCCATTAAATCCGTGTGGCGCCCAGCGAAGGCGGCCTCTGCCCATTTTTGCATCGGCTTTGTGCAAGCGTCGACCAGGGGGTCGCAACGTAGGATCCACAGGCGGAGCAGTCGGTCCTTGCCAACCGCGTTCCCGCCGAGCGCCGAGGCCATGAGGGCGCGCGCTCGGTTGAGACGAGTGGGGTCCATGCCCAGGCGCAGTGCTCCGTAGAAAACCGAGGGAAGGAAACCCATCCGAGCGACCTGAAAAGTTCGCGCTCCTTGCTTCCCCAGGCCAGCCAGCTTGCTCCGACGCCTCCGAGCGCTCGCCATCCTGGCGCCAGCCCGTCGGCGCAGCACCACGACCCCGCCTCCAGCAGAGTCACCTCCCAGCTGAGTGCTGCTCGTCTGGATCTCCAGTCCCAGGCTGCGGGCCCGCCCCGTGATGCGGACCCTCAGGGGGCGCTGCGCTGCCAAGATAAAACCCTTGCCTGTTGGCTTGCCTGGCCTGGCCCTGGAAATCTGGACCCCACGGGCCTCCATTTCGTCGATATACTGGGTAGTTGCATCGTACAGCGTAGCCGAGACGTCCATCTCAGCCCCGCGAACCTGCATGCTTAACTCACCGACGGGCAGCTTTAATGCCGCGGCCGGGTGTGGGCGGGCTAGCCCATCCGCGACTGTCAGGATGGCTAACTTGAAGCATCTCGTGCCGCCCGTGCTGCCAGCTACGACGGCCGAGAAAGATATCACCGAGTGAACTGACACGACTCCTCGGAAAGAGACAGAGCGCCTGGCAGTCTAGGTCGAGATGCGCATCTTCAAGAGTTGCAGCCGAAAATGATGCTTGGGCGCCCCAGCCCACAACAAGTACATCGTGATGTGTTCAAACGCTTTTCCAGATCGAGCACCGCCGTTTCCGATGTCTCCCCTGGCTGGGCGCCTTCGTCTATCAACATTTGCTGCCGCATCGCATCCTCCGAGCCTCCTCCAGGGGCCGCGAGGCCGTAATCACGTCGGATTTCCTGCTCCCAGTCCGAGAACAGGCCCGCATGCACTCGCTCCACTAGGCGCACGCCCGTGGAGAGAAGGCCGATGGGCCGCGTGCCCCCGCCCGCCTTGGCCAGCAGGCAGCACATCACATATCTCAGCTGGGGCGGCCACTTGGCGGTGCGCGACACATAGGCGGCGAAGGCGGCCAGAAACTCCAGCCCTCCGTCGCCGAGGCAGGCGAACCACCGCGGGTGCCAATTGTCGACCCCTACGCCCGTGTGCTCGGGGAAGGCCCTGCAGATCGCCCTGACCTCGTTGGCGGTCGGCCTGACCATGCTGTGATCGAATGTGGCCGTTTCCCATGGGCGAGGGTGCTCTCCTCGACTGTGGGCGCCATGGGAGGTCCAAAGGTCTATCCATCCTTGCGCCTCCGCGTCGACCGCGGCCTGGGGGCACGTCATGTCCAGATTGGTGTGCCCACGAGCTCCGATGGTCGGGCCGACTCCCTGTCGCCACTTCGACATGCGGTGGATGAAGCCCGCTCCTCCTTGCGAGCCATCTTGAAGCCTTTTGGCGCCAAGCCTTGGCGCGCTGGCCTCGGAGGCCCTGCTCGATGGCATGGGCCTGCTGTGTGGCGCTCCGCTGCAGCACCATGGCCCTGGGAGCGTCCTCCCAGAGCGCGTCGCCGTCCCAAGTGAGGGCCGCCAGCGCCAGGAGCTCGGCGTGCACGAACTTGGCGTCGTCCCCCAACGCAGCGCACCAGCGGGCAGCGCCGCGATGGATGCGCCTGCGGAGCCTACGCCACTGGTCGGCGTAAGGCTGCCAGTCGCCGCGCTGGCGGGCCGCCTGCGCCAGCCAGACGATGTCCCCGACGCGGCTGGCCACCCACCTCCAAGCCCTGGAACGCGTGGCGCCCCTGGGCCGCGCGTGGGCCTCGGGCCCTGCCAAAAGGGCCAGGGCCCAGCGGGGGTGGCCCCCCCTGCCCGTGTAGTCCGCCTCGCCGACGAGGTCGTGGACGCCCTGCAGGTCATGCTCGGCCGCCGCGGAGAAGTCCGCCCACAGCGCCTCCAGCTCGCTCTCGGCGTAGTTGGCGTCGGCGTCGAGGGTCGGCCAGTTGGGCGGCTCCCGCCTGCAGCCGACGGGGAGTCTGGTGGGGAAGGCACGGGGCTTGACCAGCCGCCAACCCACCCGTCCCCGCAAGGGCCTCTCCGTCGTGATGGCAACGGGGCTGCGCGGGGAGGTGGACGCGTCGAGCACCTCCGCGGCGCCGAAGGCATGGGCGATGCGGGTGTCCACCACGAAGTAGTCGAGTACCCTGCCACCGCCCCTCCCCTGGCATGTGGCATCCGCCGTGGAGAAGATAGTGCCCCCCACGTCGGCCACCCAACCCGTGGAGGTGAGGGTGTCGGGGGGGCTGTTGAAATCTGCCTGGAGGACCCATGGGGTGTCGCAAGCCCTCACCAGCTCCCCGATGGCGTCAAGGATGGACAGGTTGCGTACCGTCCACCCCTCGGCGACCCAGAAGTAGGCGCTGAGGACCCTGACGCCTCCACGCAGGAAGCCTGGGGCCCAGGCCGCCGCCAGACGTCCTGGCGAGCCAGGCGGCGAGAAGTCGAAGGTGGTGGCCCCCTCCAAGTAGGTGAGGCCGATGCACCGCGGGGCGACGATGCCAACTCCCGCGACTCGGCCTCCGCCTGGCCCCGTCGCGGCAGGTGCGAGGGCCACGGTGAGGTGCCTCTGGAAACAGCTGGCGCTAATCTCGTTGGCGAAGTCACTGTCGAGGCGGTGCTCCTGGACGAACATGACGGTGCTCCTGCCCAACGGCATCTCGTCCATGTGGTCGACGAGAGTGCTCCAGGCACTCGCGTTGAGGCCTCTGAGCACCATGCCAGGCTTGGCTTGCCGCCCCTTGCCCCGCACTCGTGAGGCCGCCCCCGCACCAGAAACTGCTTTTTGGCGACTGGGTGGGCCCCCGTCGCCCTCCGCAGGCTCCGAAGGCGTCGGCCGCCCATCCGTCGATGGCATCGGAGCGGCGTCGCACGGGGGGAGAGGCATCGGCCACCCGCACGTCTGCGGCTCTCCCTCGCCGTGCTCATCACCGAGTGCACCGGCCACCCACCTGTCGGTGGACTCGGTGCGAGGGGTCGCATGGGGGGAGGCATCGGTCACCCGCGCATCCGCTGCCCCCCTCGTCTGCGTCTCTGGGACCGCAGGCCAGTCGCCCTCTCCCCAACTCAGGTGCGTCGACCACCCATCCGTCGATGGACCTGAGCTGGGGGCGCTCGTGGGGAGAGGCGTCGGCCACCCGCACGTCTGCGGCTCTCCACTCCACGAGCTCATCCCCGAGCGCATCGGCCACCCACCTGTCGGTGGACTCGGAGAGAGGGCGCGCGAGGAGAGGCACCGGCCACCCGCGCATCCGCGGCTCTCCACTCATGCGTCGCTGGCCCCCAGTATCCCTCTCCCCAGCTCGGGTGCGTCGACCACCCCTCCGTCGAGGGGCCCGAGCTGACGGCGCTCGCGAGGAGGGGCGTCGGCCACCCGCGCGTCTGCGGCCCTCCATCGCACGAGCTCGTCGCCGAGGGCGTCGACCACCCACCTTTCGGCGGCCTCGGCGAGAAGGGGCGCGTGGGGAGAGGCGTCGGCCACCCGCGCATCCGCGGCTCTCCACTCATGCGTCACTGGGTCCCCTTCCGCGGCCTCCGACCCCGAGCTCGAGACCGAGCTGGGCGATGGCCGTCGGAGCCACGGCGGGAGCAGCTGGCGGCGGAGCAAAGCAGCCCCCCTGAGCACTCGCCGCGCCCAAGTGTCCGAGGAGGAGCTGCCGTCGTCCCCGTCCTGGATGTCCAAGCCGCCCGCGCTCGCTGGCACGTGGGCGCTGGTGCCGATGATGAATGCGACCTGGCGTCGCTCTGGTTGCGTCGAGCTGCCCGCCCCGCGGAGCGCCGACCTGGTCGGCAAGCGCTCGGGCGGAGGGGGTGCCCTCCATGTAGTGGTAGTACTCGTAGAGGTCGTGGATGCCGTGCCCGAGGGGCCTCCACCGCCGCGTGCACCCGCCCTGCGCCGCCCGCGGCGCGTGCGCTGCCGCCGCAGCCTCCAGCCCTGCGGCTCTGGGCCCTCAGGCCTAGGCTGTGTCTCCGTCGGCACCCGGCGGGCTGGCGGCCACCCGCTGCAGGATCCTGGCACGGGCGTCGGCGTCCACTGCCGACTTGGCGCCCCCGCGAGGTGAGGCGCCTGCGGGAGGAGTGGCTCCTGCATCGCCGCTGCCGCTGGCTGCAGCAGCGTCGCCAGCACCGCCAGCATCAGGAATGGGAGCCGCGCCCCCCCCCCCCCCCCCCCTGCGGGGGCGGCGGCGGCAGGCTGGGCGGCCGCGGCCTGGCCCTCGGCGGGCCCGCCCCCTTTGCCTGCCCCCTTGGCCACCAAGATCGCGGGGTCGATGGCGGCCTGAGGGGGTCGGCTCTCGGACCGAGCCCTTTTGTGCTTGATCCTGTCGCTGAAGGCCTTGAGGTCGGCCCGCATCGCGGCGATCCCCTCCGCCGCTGAGCCGAAGTGGAGCTTGACCTCCATGTGGACCTGCTTGACGAAATTGCCGACCTGCTCTTCGAACTGCCTCTGCTCCTCTTGCGCGATGTCGAGCCCCTCCAACTCGAAGGCCTTGCCAGGCCGCGCGCTGAGGAAAGCCGCGTCGCCCTCGAGCAGCTCGGGGAGGTCGAGGGCTGGGGGCGCGGCCTCCGCTGTGGGCGCTGGCGGAGCGGCCTCCGCCGCTGCGGCTGACCGCTTGGGGGCCGCCCTGGCGTAGGCCTCCTGCACCGCCGCGTCGGCCTCGGCGACCTCGAAGATCCAGGTCTCCTGCAGCTCGCGCTGATCCTGCAGCCACTGCTCGGCCCCCTTGTTCGTCTCGAGGGTCTTCTTGAGAGCCGCCTCGGCCCTTCGCAAACGCGCCTGGGCCTGGTTGAGGGTGACGTCGGGGTGCACCTCATGCGGCGGTACTCGAGCGAGCGCCTCAAGATGTCGGGCCAACTCCGCGTCGCCGTCGGGGATGGTGGCCCGCAGCTGCTTGAGGAGCTCCTCCCGAGTTGCCTTGACCTTGGCCGCCCCCCGACTGCGGCGCCGCTCACTAGCCCCGCCTGGACCCCACTCTCCCTGTGGAGCCCGCTCTTGAGAGGTGGGCGGCTGCAGCCCTCTCTTGCACTTGTAGCAATCGGTTCTTGTGGCCCAATTCCACTTGTATCCACAGCAACGGCACTTTGCGTACTGGCTTCCAGTCCGCGGATCCTCCTTCCCATTGCGCCCCATGCGCGGCCGCGAAGGACTGATCTCCGGCCCAACCAATACAGTGTCGGAGGCTTGAGCCAAAATGGCTACAGGGATGAGCCCGGGGAGGATGAGGAGGTGGAGGAGGACGGGGGCGGGGGAGGAGCGAGGAGCGATGTACGAGGAGGAGGAGGAGGAGGAGGAGGAGGCTGGGGAGGAGGAGGAGGAGGAGGAGGAGGAGGAGGAGGAGGAGGAGGAGAGGGAGGAGGAGGAAGGAGGAGGAGGGGAGGAGGAGGAGGAGGAGGAGGAGGAGGAGGAGGAGGAGGAGAGGGGGAAGAGGAGGAAGAGAAGCGCAAGAGGAGGGAGAGAGGAGAAGGAGGAGGAGGAGGAGGAGGAGGAGGAGAAGAGGAGGAGGAGGAGAGGAGGAGGAGGAGGAGGAGAGGAGGAGGAGGAGGAGGGAGGAGTGGGGAGGAGTGGGGGAGGAGGGGGAGGAGGGAGGAGGAGGAGGAGGAGGAGGAGGAGGAGAGAGGAATATAGGGAGGAGGCGGGGAGAGGGGAGGAGTGGGAGGAGGAGGAGGAGGAAGAGGGGGAGGAAGAGAGGAGAGAGAGGGAAAATAAGGATGAGCGAGGGGAGGGGCGGAGGAGGAGGAGGTGGAGGAGGAGGAGGAGGGAGGGCAAGGATGAGGTTGAGGATGAGGATGAGGAGGAGGAGGAGGAGGAGGAGGAGGAGGCGGAGGAAGGAGGAGAGGAGGCGGAGGAGGCGGAGGAGGAGGAGGAGGAGGAAGAGGAGGCGGAGGAGGAGGAGAGGAGCGAGGAGGGCGAGAGGGGAGGAGGAGGAGGAGGAGGAGGAGGAAGAGGAGGGATAATGAGGAGGAGGATAGGAGGAGGAGAGAGGAGGAGGAGGAGGAGGAGGAGGAGGAGGGGAGGGAGGTGGAACGCGGAGGAGGAAGAGGAGGAGGGGGAGGAGGAGGAGGAGGAGGAGGAAGAGGAGGGAGGAGGAGGAGAAGGAGGAGGAGACGGAGGAGGAGTATCCTGGACTTTCCGCCCGACGACAATGCTGTCTCCTCCCACGGGCGCGCCCGCGCTCGCCCGCGGCGCCGCGGGGCTCCGCTCATGGCGCCGCAAACATGGGCGCGCCCGCCACTGCAAGTCCGCAACCTGCAGCCCTCGCGCTGCGCCTCCGCGTCGTGCTCGCGGAGCGGTTTCCGCGCCAGCTGCTGGTCCTCCGCAGCCTGCAGCTCTCTTGCAGAACGGGTTCTCTATGTGGGTGGGGGGGGGGGGGCGACATGGGGTTGAATACCAGCCCCCCCCTCTCCCCGCCGCTTGTTCCTCCGTACTCGGCCAGGCTGGCCGTGTGCGTCCGTCTTCTCGATGTGGTCGGCTGGGCTGCTTGCTTCTGCAGTCTCTGCTGCTCTTAGCGCCGCCTGCGCGAGCCACCTTCCCAGCCTCTGTCATCTTTCCTCAGGGCATTCCTCTGCCTCAGCCTCTGCAACCTTCCTAGCCTCTGCCTCAGGCTCGGGTCCTTATTCGTCGCGCACTTCTTCAGGACTGGGCGGTTCACCATCTGGGGCGGGCTCACTTTTCTTCACCTCGTCGTCGGAATGATGGTTCGCCTGCCCCGTCTGGTCCGCCTGGGGCTCGCCTTCTCCTGCAGGTCGTGCCGTGTCCCGCTGCCATTGCTCTGCGCAAGCCAGTTCCCCCCGAACGCTTCAACTTGTACGCCATGGAGTCGCAGCCCGGCTTGCCCGCGCACTGGCTCTGCATCTTGTCGCTGCGGTACTCCGTCGCCGAGCTGGCGCATATGCGGCAGTACCACCTCTGCTGGCTGTCGAGCCGTCCCAACGGGTGTGAGGCGTGTGCGCCTGCACCGTGGTAGCTGACGCTGCTGCCCTCCTCTGGTGGCGGGCCGCCGCAGCCTTCCTTGAACCATCGCCTGACGGCCTCGAAGTCTGTGGAGCTCTTCATGACGGTCTGGTTGCAGCAGGTGCAGGTCCAGCCCGTGATTCGGCGAGGTCTGCTCAGAGTGTGCGTGGTGGGCGGCGTCTCTTCTTCCTTCCCGAAGTAATGTGTTTGAGCTGTCTCTTCCGCCTCCTCGCTTGGGCCTCCTTCTGCCGCGCTCGTTTCACCTCCCTGCTGTCGCCTGGCCTCCTGGCGATGACGCCCTTCGTGCTGATGGCGATGCGAGCTCTCACCAGCGCGGCCGTGGCCCTGGCCCACTCGTACCTCGTTCCTAGGTATGGCATGACTCTGCGCCCCTCGCTCCGCGAGCTTGTCCGCTGTTCGGTTACCTTCCCATGCTTCTCGTGGAATCCCCTTGGCAGCGGTCTCCTCCTCCGTCACGTGGCTGTTCATGTGTTTGACCTTCACTTGTTGGCGAACTTCTCCTCCTCTGGCTCGGAGTGTTGCGCGCATCCTCTTCCATAAGTCGCCGCTGGTGCCCGTTTGCTCCTCTCTGGTGTCCCTCTCCTCTCGCCAGCCGATGAAGGTGATCTCGCTGTCGGTCCAGAACGTGATGAGCCCTTCCGTCGCCTCGAGGCAGCGGATGAGCGCGAACAACTCCGCTCTGTTGTTCGTCTGCTTGCTTCCTGGGAGGGCCGCGTACTGGTCCGCCTTCACGTCGAAGTTCTCGCGCCTGGTGGTGCTGTCCAGTATGATCCAACTCCATCCGCATCGCCTGTATCTATCGTAGTTGCTGCGTTCGCTTCGTGAGCCGTCTCCGCTGGCGACAAGCTCTCCGCCTTCTGCTGCTCTAAGTCGGCGTGGTGCTTGCGCTTCGCCAGTGCTGACTTCATCGCCCTCCTCAGTGCAGCATGGCGCTGGAGTAGTTCACGATGCTGGTGTAAGGCCTCTGAGCCAGAAGATCGGGTTGGTCGCCGCCTCTTCCTGAGCTCTCCTGGCGAGTCCTTCCGTCTTCTCGTAGGTCACGTGCGGTTCCGTTACCGAGCAGTTGCCCCAGATGCGGTGCAGGTCTGTGTCGATCTCGCCGCACTCGCACCGATTGTCCCCGCACCCGAAACGCCTCGCACGCCTGTCTTTTGTCCATGTACCTGCGCAGGCAGCTGTGACCAGCGCGCCGTACTCCAAGTAGTTCCCTTTCTTCTTCAGCGCCTCCAGGTGCTTGATCGTGTCCGTGTTGTCTATGCCTCCTTCTGCTCCTCCTCCGTTGTGGTGTTGGGCTGCTTCTGCCGATTGCAGCTGGGTGATGTCCCTCAGGAGCGACTTGATGATGTCCTCAGGGTCTCCGTCCTCCTCGCCCTCTGGGAACTTCCACATGTTTCCGTTCAGGTCGATCCATCTGTCTGGTCCTCGTGCGTCCCAGCCCGCGGCCCAAAGCATCAGGATGATGCTGCCCATGACTCCTCTGCGCTGCTTCCATCTCTGTTCCTCCTTGGTGTTCGCCAGCCTGAAGTACACTTTGGGCCCAGCTCTCTTAGCCTGCGCTCTGATGTCAGGGTATTTACTCCAGAGGTCGAACCAAGCCTTCAGCTGGCCCCTGGTGATGGTGGTCTTGGGGTCGATGCCCTCCAGCGCGAGGAATTTGGTCAAGCATCGTCCTGGCCAGGCTCTCCTCAGCGCCTGGGCGTATCTTCTCCTGGCTCTTTGCATGGCTGCTGGGCTGAGTCCGTGGATGACTGCACCATACCTCAGCGAGGCGACTGGCCCCTGGTGTGCTACTCCTCTGCGTCTCCTCAGCTTCAGTCTCCTGAGCTTCCCTCCTACCTGTCTGAGCCGCTGCTCCGCTGCCTGCACTCGAGCGCCATGCGTTCTGCGGGCCGAGGAGGAGGCGGAGGAGGAGGAGGAGGGAGGAGGAGCAGGAGGAGCAGGAGGAGCAGGAGGAGGAGGGGGAGGAGGAGGAGGAGGAGGAGGAGGAGGAGGAGGAGGAGGAGGAGGAGGAGGAAGAGGAGGAGGAGGAGGAGGAGGGGAGGAGGACGGTCTGAGAGTTGACCCAATGGGCCTGCCGCTGCCCGCGCCGCACAAGTGCACGGGCACCCCTCCAAGCTGGCCTCGCTGGCGCAGTCTGCTGTGCCGCAGCTCGCGGGCTCGTCGGCGGGGCTGCATGCCCTCCGCGCGGGGGCCGGGCCCAGCGGACCTGGGCCGGGTCGGACTTCGCGAGGTCTCGATGAGCCCGATCCTCCTCGGCCCTCGATCCTCCTCGATCCTCCTCGACCCTCGATCCTCGATCCTCCTCGACCCTCGATCCTCCTCGATCCTCGATCCTCCTCGACCCTCGATCCTCCTCGATCCTCGATCCTCCTCGATCACGGGCCGGGCCGAGAACGGATCGGATCTGCAGCGGATCGTCACGGATCGGATCGAGAACGGATCGCCGCGCCTGGCTGCGGCTGGCCCTGGCCGATGCGGGTGTGCCGAACCGAATCGAATGGAGTCGGCGGCCCCGACCGGCGGGTCGAATTGGATCGTAGGCGCCCTGCCTGACGGGCTGGAAGCCGCGATGCCCAGCTGGGCCAGCTGGGCGGCGCAGAGGAGGAAGCCCATGCCTGCAGAAGAGCAAGCCGGCACGTGCTCTTTTCAGGCGCGGCGCTTCCCTTCGACTCTTCGAGCCCGGTGGAGGTTTTCGGGCCGCGGGGCCATCAAGCACTGATCTCGAACGAAGAACTGCCCCCAGGGAGAGGGTCAGGACTTCAGCAGGGGCCGGCATAGAAAGAAGCTGTCAGAGGTCCGCGCGGATCTCTTGGACAGGCGCTGGGCCCCCCTCCCCCGGCCAGCGGCGGCGCCGGAGGCGCCGCCAGGGTCCGGCGCCGATCCAGGAGATCCACGCGGAGCTCTGCACATTTATGCTTCTTCTTCTTCTTCTTCTTCTCCTCCTCCTCGTCCTCCTGCTGTTCCTGCTCCTGCTCCTGCTCCTGCTCCTCCGCCTCCTGTTCCTCCTCCTGCCTCTCCTCCTCATCCTCCCTCCTCCCTCCTCCCACTTCCTCCCCTCCTCCGTCTCCCTCCTCCCTCCTCCTCCTCCCTCCGCCCTCGTCCCTCCTCCCTCATCCCTCATCCCTCCTCCCTCCTCACCCTCCCTCCCCCTCCTCCTCCCTCCCTCCCTCCTCCTCCCTCCCCGATACAAGAGACCCAGTGCTGATTTGTCTTCTTCCAGCCTAGCCGCATGGCGGCCTGCGCATCCCATCACCGCCGCATTGGACAGCACGCTCCTTCCGCGTCACGCCGGCCCGCGCCGAATTGACTCGAGCCAGCAAGGGCAAGGCGCCAGCCATGATGCTGGTGATGACGGCGATGCAACGCCCAGAAGCTGACGGAACAGGCCGGGAGGAGCATGGCGAGCCCATGCGCCAGGACGAGCACGTGGCCCGCCCCAGAAGCCCCGACCCCTCCCCAGCAAAGAAAAAGACAGATGCGTCTCTCGGTGATTTCCGCCGCCCCGCGCCAACCCGCGGCCAACTTCCTGGAGGAGGAGCACACGGAGCCCCGAGGCACAGACACATTCTCCCAAAAGCCCCGCAGGGTCTCTAGGGTCGGCGCTGGCACCCGCCCTCGTGCGCCAGGAAGGAGCCAGCGCCGGCCTGTCGTCGCTCGTGACCTCTGGATGCCGTTGCCTGGCCGGCCTTGGGGCCGTCAGAAACCGACTCGGGATGAGAAGCTGGCCCTCGGTCGGGGTTTGCTGAAGGTGCCCCTGGCGCGAGGTCCCACCAGCTTTTCGCTCCATTTTGGAGCCCCTGGGGCCCCCTGGGCCTCGTGAGGGGTGCTCTGGAGGCCGTGGGGACCTCCTTGGATATCCTGGGGGCACCTTGGGCCAGGGGCACTTCTAGCAACACGCGACTGGGGAAGTGGTGGGAGCGGATGTCGCCGGAGCGAATGAGATCGGATGATCGCGCAGCATCACCGATGCATCGGCAGTGCGGCGCGCTCCTCCGACCCCAGGTGCTGCAGCCCCATGCGGGAGGCCTGAGGAGTTCGCGGATTGAGGTTCGAGGACCGCGGCTTTTGCGGGAGGAAGGCAGGGAAGGAGGGGTCCGCCGCCCGACGTGCAGGGGGGGTTGGAGGAGACTGGCCCCCAGGCAGGGAGACCCCTTGCCTCCTTCTGCTCCTCCGCCTTCCTCCTCCTCCTCCTCCTCCTCCTCCTCTTCTTCCTCCTCCTCCTCCTTCCTCCTTCCTCCTCCTCCTTCCCCTCCTCCTTCCTATTCCTCCTTCCTCCTTCCTCCTTTCCTCCTCCTTCCTCCTTCCTCCTCCTCCTCCTCCTCCTCCTCCTCCTCCTCCTCCTCCTCCTCCTCCTCCTCCTCCCCCCCCTCGTTGTCCTCCTCCTCCTCTTCCTCCTCCTCCTCCTCCTCCTCCAGTTCTTCTCCTTGGAAGAAAGCTCACCCGTGTCGCACCACCGGACGTGTCCGCAGGCAGGGCAGGGCGTTTCGCGTGTGCTGCGCTCGCCCACTGTGGTCCTGAAGGCTGCAAGTTGCAACGGCTTCGAGGATGGAGGCCAGGCCTATTTCCAATTGTGGCTCTCGCCATGCAGAGGGGGGCCCGACCACAAGAAACCTTCCACAAGAAACCCAACCTTGAAACTCCAGGCCGTCCACTGGTTTTTGGTGTGGGAACGTCACGCTGCCCATCGCAAAACCATCGAAACCGAAAAAACAGGGCACAAACACATCTTACATCGATACGTTTCGGGCTCGCTCGCCGACTCCGATGTGGAACCCGCGCGTTCCCCAGGCTGCCCCAGGCGCTCCCAGACGCTCCAAGATGCTCCCCGGCGCTCCAATCCCTCTCCAAGCGCTCCCAAGCTCGCCGTCGCCACCAGCAGCAACGGCATCCACATCCTCATCTTCATCGCCCTCGTCGCCGCGAGAGGTCTCAGGGAGCAGATGAATTCATGTTGCTTTGACGCGTGGGCCACAAACGGTTTTCACTTTGGGGCTCTCGTTTTGCTGGCACCGCGCACCATCGTTTTACACAACCCTCGTTCGACACAAACAAAGAACACATAGAAGGGCGGTTAGTTTTTCAAACGGGGCTTTCGCCTTGGCGCCGTGCACACTCGACTTCCAAATTGTCATTGGTTGCGTGAGTGGATAGCGAGTCCTTTCCATGACGGTGAAGGCATTTTTTAACTCACGGAACCCTTGGATAAGGAATTCAAGGACTGGAAACCGGTGAAATTCGGATCGTCGATCGGCCATGGATGTCACCGCCGCCGCCCTCACCAGAGAAGGACTCCTCCAGGGTCTGCAGCCTCCTCGGCACATTCCTTAGAGAACGCCCCCCAGCGTATTGGGGCATCTCCTTGGCCTCCCGCACTTTCGACTACAAAATCAACAATCTGCGCTCACTTGGCCCTTCCGCGACCTCTACGACCCGGCGTTTCATACTTTGCAACAGCTGACACGGATGGAGGCCGGCTCCTCTTTCGAAGCGGGGCTCTCGCGTGAGACTTGCGCGAAGCATACGCCCACGATGTTGGCATCCTGCAACGCTTGACCGGATGGAGGGAATGCCCTCCTCAAAATTAAGTTGTCTCTGGGCCTCCTTGAAGGACTCTCGCGTGGGACTTCCGCGGAGCATACGTCCGCGACCTTGACATTCTGCAACGCTTAGACTCTGAAAGGATAGAGGGCACGTGCTTCTCGAAATGGGGCTACCTCGGGCGCCCTTCACGTGGAAGGGGGATCCTTTCCGACAGGCGCCTTCGTCTGACTGGCAGACCGGCCGGCCGCTCGTCATTCCAGGGGAGGCGCCCGCAGAGGAAAGGAAGGCTTCGATGGCCTCGTGAGGAGGGGACTTGGGACGGGAGGGCGTATTGCAGCATCGGTTGCGGTTGATGCATATTGGGTTTACTATGGTCCTCCTCCTCCTCCGTTCCTCCTCCGTCTCCTCCTCCTCCTCCTCCTCCTCCTCCTCCTCATCATCATCATCCTCTTGCTCCTCCTCCTCTCCTTCCTCCCCAGTCTCTCCATCTGCCCATCCTGGCACTACTCTAGAATTGCATGAACAATAGTTAGGCCCACGCTCCAGATTGTCCTCAGAAAGCTTATCCGATGAGGCCCTCTAAAAGGCCTCTAACCAATTTCCCAGGGACAGTGGCGGGATCCGTTCTTCCTCCTACAGTAAGTGCTCGACCACAAGAAATCCTCCACAAAAGGCCCAACCCTGAGACCCCAAGACGTCCATTGATTTTGGTGTGGGAGCGTCCCGCTTTCCATAACAAAACCATCGAAACCCAAGAAACCCAGGGAACCCTGGAGGTAAGCAGGTGTTTCTTGGCATGGGCTTCCACTGTATTACGTTCTCTCTTAACCTCGTTGCATCCTTGGGGAGACTTGGGGTCCTCTTGGGCCGTCCGTGGGGGATTCTCGGGCTGTCTTCGGGGCCATCTTGAACTGTCTTGAAGCCCTTCAAGAAAGATTTCAAGACGATGTTAGAGACATATTTCCCCAAACAGCTTGCTGAACGGGGTGCTGTTGTGATCGAAACTAGTTCTGGGAGGGACGCGCGAGCAGAGACATCCTCAAGACAATTTCATGATCCAGGCCGTTTCGCATGAGACACCCTCAAAACTCTCGTCTCCGAGTTGGTTGGGATTGGGCGTTTCTCCTGAGACATCCTCTCAATTTTGAGCTCCGAGACGCCGCGCGCGAGTGGTCTGGCGCGTTTCGCCTGAGAATTCCTCACAATGCTGTGGTCCGAGCTGCCGCGCGACAGGTGGTCTGGCGGGTTTTGCCTGAGACATCCTCGCAACTCTGCCCTCCGAGCTGCCGCCTGCGAGGTGGTCGCGTTTCACATCCTCGCAACTCTGAGCTCCGAACTGCCGCCTGCGAGGTGGTACGGCGCGTTTCACATCCTCGCAACTCTGAGCTCCGAGCTGCCGCGCGCGAGGTGGCCTGGCGCGTTTCGCAAGAGACATCCTCGCAGCTCTGAGCTCCGAGCTGCCGCGCGCGAGATGGCCTGGCGCGTTTCGCTTGAGGCATCCTCGCGCACAGGATCTCCGAGATGCTGCGCGAGAGATAGTCCAGCTCGTTTCGCCTGAAACATCCTCGCAACTCTGGCTCTGAGAAACTCTGCGCAAGGTGGTCTAGCCCGTTTCGCTTGAGATACCCTCGCAACTCTGAGCTCCAAGATGCTGCGCGCGAATTGGTTCGGCGCGTTTCGCAATAGACATCCTCGAAACTCCAGGCTCCGAGAGGGAGAAGCGGGGAGTGAGGAGGGATCAGACCCAAACAAATCACTTGACTACACTTCTGTTGTCAAAGTGTGCTCTGGGAGGGATCTGGGCGCTGCCTGAAACATCCTCGCAACTCTGAGCTCCCAGATGTCGCACGCGAGGTGGCCCCGCCCGTTTCGCCAGAGACATCCTTGCGAATCGGGGCTCCGAGATGCTGCGGCGCGGGGTGGTCCAGCCCAGTTCTCCCGAAACATCCTCGCAGCTCGGGCTCCCTGAAAATGTGCGCGAGGTGGTCCAGCTCGACTCGCCTGAGACATCCTCGCAACTCTAGGCTCTCCGAAAGTGTGCGCGGAAGTGGCCTGGCGCGCTTCGCTCGAGACACCCACGCCTCGGAGCTCCGCGGTGCCGCGCCCGGGCCAGTTTCGCCCGAGACATTCCTCGAAACTCCGGGTTCCGAGAGGGAGGAGCGAGGAGGAGGAGGAGGAGGAGGAGGAGGAGGAGGAGGAGGAGGAGGAGGAGGAGGAGGAGGAGGAGGAGGAGGGGGAGGAGAGGAGGAGGAGGAGGAGGAGGAGGAGGAGGAGGAGAGGAGGAGGAGGAGGAAAGAGGAGGAGGAGGAGGAGGAGGAGGAGGAGGAGGAGCGAGGATGGGTCAGACCCAAGCGAACCGTCTGCCTGCACCCTCTGCTCTCGAGCCGTGCTCTGGGCAGGGTCTGGGCGCCCGACGGAGGAGGCAGGGCAGCGCCGACGCGCGAGCGCGCTTCCTGGGCCAACTGCCGGGGCTTGTCGGGGGGGGGCCGTGCTGGAGCAGGTCGTGGAGATGCCTCGGGCGACAGCGCGGCGAGCACGGAGGAGGCAGGGTGGGCGCGGGGGGAGGAGAGCGGAGGGAGGAAGGAGTGCCAGGATGCTGCGCAACGAGGTGCCCCAACCCGTTTCGCCCGGGGCATCCCTGCAGCTCTGAGCTCCGAGGCGAGATCTGGCCGCACTCGCTCGAGATGTCCGTGGAGCTCGGGGCTCCGCCGAGGTGCTGCGGGCGAGGCTGTCCGGCCCGTTTCGCCTGATACGTCCTCGAAACTCCGAGAGGGAAGAGAAAGGAGTGAGGAGTGAGGAGTGAGGAGGGAGGGAGGGAAGAGGGAGGAGGGAGGAGGCAGGGAGGAGGGAGGAGGGAGGAAGGACGGGGGGTCAGACCCAAACGACAAGCGTGGCAATGTTTTCACGACGGGCGTTTCCGCCCGTTTTCGGACCCCTACACCCCAGACCCTCATAGATCGATCCGGCTTGAAACGCCCGTCGTGAAAAAAATGCCACGCTGATCGAATGAAAAAGGACAGGGTTCCGTGAGCGATTACGGCTCCGTGAGTGAGGAGAGGTCAGACACGAACGAATCATTTGGTTACATTTATGTTGTCGTGCTGTGCTCTGGGAGGGGTCTGGGCGCCGCCTGGAGCGTCCTCGCAACTCTGAGCTCCCAGATGTAACACGCGAGGTGGTCTGGCCCGTCTCGCGCGAGATATCCCCGCATGTCGGGGCTCCGAGATGCTGCGCGCGAGGTGGTCCAGCCCGTTTCTCCTGAGACGCCCTCGCAACTCCCTGCTCTCAGAACACGTGCGCGAAGTGGTCGGGCGCGTTTCGCGTGAGACATCCTCGCAACTGCAGGGCAGAAGACACGCACAGAGAGGTAATCGGCTGGAAGGGGGGATGAGCACTCGCCCAGCCCCTCCCTGTTTCGTTCCACTTGCCCTCGGCGCGGTCCTCCACTCCGCCCGCGCAGCGGGCCTAGGAACAGCTTTCAGGGCTTCAATTTTCTGTAGCATCCTTTGCCCGACCCCGTCCACCCCCAAGCGAAAGCACAGACTGTGCAACCCCTGGAGGCGATGGGCGAGGCGTCGGTGAACAAGGCGACGATCTTCGGATCAAGCCATCTGGGGATGGATCCAAACAAGGGGGGACCTAACAAACTGTTGAACAAAACTTGTGTTTTTCTGTCCCTTTCAGCTCTGGGTTCTGAAATGCCGCGCCAGAGGTGTCTGGCCTGTTTCGCCTGAAACATCCTCGAAACTCTGGGCCCCGAGAGAAAGAAGAGAGGAGCGACTCCGCAATGCCAGGGATGCCTTCGCACCCTCGATGCCCGTTCCAGGAGGCACCCTCGCCAGAGATGCCCTCAAACAGATAGCGTTTGGGCCTGGTCCGTCTCCCTCCTCCAGTATGTCTTGTTCCTCCTCCCTTTCTCCTCCCCCATCCTGCCTCTTGCCTGCTCGCCGCGCTCTCGCTCGAGGCATCTCCACAATATGCTCCAGCATGACTCCCCCCTGATCAGCACGTGCAATGTAGAATTGTGCTGGCGCGTCGGCGCCGGCTACTCCGAGTGCGGCTCCGATGCGCTGATGAAGCTTAAAAACCCCTCTAGAGATTGTAGCCCGTAGCGTGGCGACCTGGTCGTCGCAGGCTTTGGAAGTGATCATAGAGTTCACCACTGAAGGTCCCACCAAGAAACCAACTCCAGCGTACGTGCGGTGTTGCACATCAAGGCTGCCAGATAATAACGAGTTATAGCCATGCTTACTGCAATACTCGGCCCCATGCGAACGCACCTCCTGAACACATGAGACGTCAATGTTGTTGCTGTGCATCGCGTGCAGGAGCTCTTCTAGCTCGACCAACGAATCGCCGCGCAAGCCTTCAACGTTCCAAGTCGCTACGCGTCGGACGCGACCTGGCGTGCAGAGTCGACGATGTCGGTGCCACGTGGAGGAGGATGGGGAAATCGAGGAAGCAGGCGAAACATCGGAATACCCAGCGCCTGCGCAAAATTGACCAGTAGCAGTAGCTTTGCCCATTCCCGGATACATGGAGGCAGCTGCCAGAAATCAGAAGCACACAATATCAAACAGGCAGCTGCTGATGGAAACGTGTGGTTCGTATGATTTGGTTGTAGCGAACACGTTTTTGGACCATCCAGACTGTATGAATATCACTTCCAGAACATTGGAAACAACCCCATGGACCCCGACATCTCTACAACACAATTTTCGCCGATCGGTCATGTACTATGCCACCGAAACATGTTTTCTACGATCCGAGATTGGTGGACTGCGCGGGAGGTTTCCTTGAGCAAGCGTCATCTTCTGACCATGGCAAAAAACAACATCGAGTTCGAGAAGCAACAAGGCCATCGTCAACGCCAATGCACATCGACAACACCTCGCTGAAGGACGAGCGCGTTCAAAAGAAATAGGGCGGCTAATTGATGAAAACCGCGACGTGAAATCCTTATGCAGAGGACCTGGACACCGCAGCCGAGAACTTTCATCAAATTGTCTCCCATGTTGCTGCCGCCATGCCGGCCAGAAGTGTTCGGGCCAAACGGCCCTGGACCAGAAGACCGGACCACATGGCGAACGAACCTTGCGGCGAGTGGCGGTTAGGATGCAGTGCAATACTTACGGAATCCGAGAAGGAATGCAGCACACAAGTCTACAGCGCCCAGATGGCACTGTATCAGACACTCCTGAAAGACCGGATATTTTGGCAGAATACTTTGAATCCGCGCAGTGGGAATACAAGTTAACCGATCACCACCCAAGCAAACAAGCACCACTTGGCGACAAACTTCCAGTCCACATGGGGGCATTCACCATGCAAGAGTTCCTGAAGGTGATCCACAAGCTGAAGAAAGGTAAGGCCACTGGACATGACGACACACGTTCTGACTTTTGGAAGGATTTGGCTTCCGACGAGGCTGCGAGCGACATGCTCTTCAATGTATTCCAATAATGTTGAGCGCAAAAGGCAACCCCCGAATCCTGGAAGAAGCAAACGTTGCACTACTTTGCAACAACAAATGATACCGCTTTGCCGGCGAAGTACAGGCCGACATCCCTACTGCTGGTTGGGCATAAGTTAAGGGCAGCAATACTACACAAACGACTAGCTCGAGGAACTGCAGAAACACGAATCAGAGATTCGCAGGCTGGGTTCCGGCCGCGCCCTGGCATAGGCGACGCGCTCAAGCTAAAACGCCGTATGATCGATGTAGGCCCACTAGCGCGACAATGGCAGTCTGATATCACTGTTGCTGGATTGGGCGAAAGCCTTCGATACGTATATTAACACCAGACTGTATGTTTGATGCCTTAGAACGCTTTGACCTGCCAAATGGTATGGTGGAACTGGTACGCTCGATCTACTCCGCAAGATGCTTCACCATCGTAGATCACGCCAGCCACTGAACGACTACAACGCGCAGGGATTGCCCAAGGCGGCCCGCTCCCGCCGTATCTCTTCAGCATCGTACAAACTTTAATGCTGCATGATGTATACGGCACTCTTGAGCTAATTCCAGAGCCAGATTGCGTGATTACAAATGACAAACGATATGAGATACGCTGGTGATACATCGTTGGTGTCTCATCACTGTTCTAACTTGCAGCATATGCTGGCAGCACTCATGGGGGAAAGTAGGAAGTCAGGCCTGGAACTTAATTGGGGAAAAGACGGTGCAAAAACACATTTCCACAGACCGGGCGATGACATTACCAAGTGGTGAGCATTTAGAAACAACGAGGGAAATCATATATTTGGGTGGTCTGATTCCGTGCGATGGGAAAGTGGCAACTGAACTAAACAGTCGACCTGGCGAAGCTAATCGTAAATTTAAGCAGTTGCACCGGATATGGAGCCAGACTTCAGTTGGAAAGATATGGAAAATCATAATATATCGAAGATGTATCATGAGCAAGCTCTTGCACTCTTTAGATTCTGTTTGGATTCTGAAGGCAGGCCGTGCGCGTTTAGATGCCTTCCACTGCACATGCTTACGTCGTTTGCAAGGAATTACTCCGTTTCTCGTTTCACGAAAGAGCAACGCAATAATGCTGCAAAAAGCACCCGGCCAACCTGTCGAAGATCTTGCTTGCCAGGCAGGTTGCGACTTTGGGCTGCCCAGCGTTTGTCAAAGCCAATTTTTGTAATGACGCTGGGGCCCCCAAGAGATGGCCTGAGCGCCGAAAGAGCGGCCGCCCCCGCCAGCAGTGGGCGAGTCAGGTGTACAAGTTGTCTCAGCATGTGCAGCAACTATGCCCCTCCCCTCTCCTCCGCCTTTCCTCCTCCTCCTCCTCCAGCTCCCCCTCCGTCTCCCTTCTCTCTGAATTCCAGTGCCGTGATGCGGTTTGTTTTCTGCTTCAAAGTCGTGATGTCCCCTGTTGCTCCGCGTCACAGCCGTGAGGCATTCCGCTTCTGCTTCGCAATCGCGTTTCCTTGCGCACGCAGTCGCTCTGCAATGCCTTTTCTGTCACATGTTCTGGAAGAGTTGCCAATCGCGCGCTCTCCTGCCCATGCGTCCCTCCGAACGATCAACTCAGTGGTGGTGGCTGTCAATTTTGAATCGCTTGGCTGTTTTAACTCGCATGGCCGTTTGGACTGGCCTGGTAGTTTTAACCCGCTAATCCATGACGGAATCGCCGTAGTGGACATGACCGAAACCATGACGCGTTGACAAGATCGCATGGTTGTGGAGATGTCCTTATCGCCATTTTTAGCAGGAGCGATGTCGACAACATGTCATTTGTGCGAGGATGCCCCTAGCAAAATCGCCATTAGGGGCAAGACCGAAACCAACGCAACGTCGACAACTTGTCATCCTTA
>CAUYUJ010018092.1:182500-187500 GCA_963575745.1 Prorocentrum cordatum | reverse complement strand
CGTGGCCCCACAGGGAGCCCCACTTAAGGCTCAAGTGGGTGCGTCCGCATGCGGTCTCGCGCCCATTTCGGCACAACCCTCAGCCGCATCGTGGTCCCATAAAGAGATCCCCCTCCTTCGTCCCATATGCCTTGGGCTACTCACGCTTGTGCATGGTTGGGGCCTTCGCCAAGATACTTGTCTCTCAATGATGGCAATTCTCCTCGATTTCAACTTCGTGGGTCCCGTCATCAGTTCCTGCTGTGAGCGACTGTGTGTGAGAGACCCTTAGCCTGCTACATCGCGGTGATCATCGGGCTCTGAATGCAAAGGAGTCGGACGTGCAGAACGAGCACCTCGTTCGAGACATCCCCACACTCTGGCAGCAAAGGAGCCCATTCAACATACCCTCGCGACTCCCCCATTGGGGTGCTAAAGCGAGCGCCTCGCTTGGGACATACTTGCAAGCTGCTCTGCAAACAAAATGATCGCCTTACTCGACGCATCCCTGCAATGTGGCTGCGACCTGGCGAATGTTCCACTCCCTGGCGGCTTCTCCTTGGGGGATCGAAATACGATGCCTGCTGCAGAACTGCACATGCAACCGTGCCTGGCGGATCCTCCTTGGGGTGCGCAAGTGCTACGCCTGCCATATCGCGGTGAGCATGGGGCTTTCAAAGGAGACGCGTCTGAGCTCGGAAAGAAGCAAGCCGCCTGAGACATCCCCAACATCTGGCCGCAAACGGGCGGCTGCAGCAGCGCCTGCTGGCTTCTGGCGGATTGCGCAAGCGCTACGCCAGGCATTTCGCGGTAAGCGTGGAGCCCTCAAAGCCGGATCCTCTTTGGGGTGCCCAAGTGCCATGCCTGCTACAGTTCGGTGATCATGAGCGAGCCTGAATGTGAGGAGCGAGCATGAATGTGCTGAGCATGAATGACGAAGCGTGTGAAGGTCTGAGTACTGGTCTGAGTATGCGTGAGTTTGAATGTGAATGCTCATACTGCGAATGGTATGTTATGGGTTAATCTGAGTGTCAATGAGTCTAGGTGTTGGAGTCTGAGAGTCAGTGAATCTGAGCGTGACTGCGTCCTAGCATGAGTAACTCTGAGTGTACGTGAATAGGAATGTGAGTGGGTCTGAGAGCAGGAGGCGGGGGCGAAGTACGGAGGAGCCGACATTCACACCAATACCAAGAACCCATCTTAGGCTATGCTGAAAAAGCGTGGTGGCCAATTCTTTCGTCGTTCTCGGGCTCCAAGGGCCGCTTCCTGGCCCCTGGGGGCGCGCGCGCGCGCCAGCTTCAGGGCTGCAATTTGGGTTTCTTCTTGGTCGGCCATGACGCTTGCGCACTGAAGCAGGCTGCAGCCGCGGGCTGCAGCAATCTCTATATGTGGTCGCCCTCTCCCGCCATGTGGCATTCACACGATTAATATGCAATCTCTGCAATCATTGCTGATTTCCTTGCACCTCTGAGCCCCATATGCAAAACTCATCCAAAATATGACTACAATTTTGAACCGCGGGGGTTCGTGCGTGTGTAGACAGTACCACAGGCTTGGCAGTGTGCGGCTTGGTAAAAAAGCTCCGGCAGGCTGCTGCTCTGCAGCTGCCCTGGCCTCCGCGGCCCCGAGCTGTTCCCATGCCGCGCGCGCACGCGCCTCGAGGGGCGCAGCAGAACAAAACGCAGCAGGAACGCCGCAGAAGGGGAGCCCCGGAGGAGAAGCGGGCCTGCTGCGTGCGCGGGCGCCGGGGCGAGCAGCGTACTGACTACCTACCAGACCACCCCAACCCAACCCGAAGACCCGAATTTCGGGTTGGGGGGGGTCAGGGTTCCACACGTGTTTTTTCGATGTTTCCCGACCCCCCCCCCCCCCACTGGAAATCGAGGGTAAATCTGAGCCTTCGGGTTGGGTTGGGGTGGTTTGGTGGGTGGTGACGTACGTGCGCCAGACGGCGCAGCCCGACTCGGCTTGAGCCAAGAGGACGATCACGATGACGGCCAAGGCCGGGCTCGCGGCGGTGTGGCCTGACGGTGGTGTCGGGGGCCAAAAGTGTAGGAGCTCACGCTCCACAGCTTCCTGCGAGTGGATCGAGCGAGCACGACACAACGGAGTGCAGGAAAGCGCGAGCCACGCCTTCCCACAAGACCGAAACCTACATCGCCGTTGCCTGCATCGCCTTTAGCCCGTCTACGGGAGAATCGCGGATCGAGAAGACGAGAGCAACAACATAGACTTACACTTTCGGAGGCCCGCTTGGATTTCTTGGATCGGCGCTGGACTCCCCGCGCCAGGAGCGGCGCCAGGGGCGCCCAACTCCGATCCAAGAAATCCGCACGGACCTCCGGAACATCATGTTTATGTGCATGTGCTTCTTCTGTCCTGGGCCGGAATGTTTTCTGGCGTGGACCCAACCATTGAGCTATTGCATGCAGTACAATAAATGCGGTGCTGTATATGAGTCGGCAGCTGCGGTGCAAGCAAAGAGGTGTCAGCAGTGCAGTGTCAGCTGGTGTCAGCGGTGCGCTTTTAGCTGTACACTGCACCTTTTGCTTGCCAACTCGTGAATTGTCAACTCCAATGCTCGGGCTGTCATCCCGCCCTCCCACCTGCAACTTGTTTTGCGAGACCCATACAACTGCGATTGCGATGACTGCTTGGCTCTGGCTGGCGCATGTCTGCGGCCGCGCTGGCGCGCGCAAGCTCGCGCGCAGAGCGGCCAACTGGCTTGGAACAGCTGGTGCGGCCGCGATGACGTTTATACCGATGGTAACTTCCCAGAGCGTCTCAAAAGCCGCGCTAGCGCGCGGGCAGTTCAATTCGGGTCGGCGACTCGGGTCTTGATGATGCCGACAACGGCGGCAACGATGATGATAGCAGCGATGGTGGTGACGATGATGACGATGACGACGGCACGGCCAATGACAGCGCCGAAGCTTGTGACGACGATGACGATGATGAGGTCCATGTGCTGGTGATGAAAGTGATGACGGTGGCGATTGTCGATGACGACGACGTGATTCGATGGCACTGATGAGGGCGATGGTGAGGAAATGCGCGCGCATGGAAATCCAAGATCCAAAGCAGAACTGTTTCTTGAAAAACAAGTGCTGACCATTTATATACGTTTTAGACCCGCTCGCTTTTAACATGCTTCGAAAACGAATGACTGTGGAAGGCTTTCGACACGTGTGCGTCGCGGCGAGCGCGTGTGGCCCATGGTAATGTTTGGTGCGGCTTTTCGCGCTGGACGCATGCTGGATCAACGCGTATGCATTAGAGTGCGGAGTCTGGACGAGATTTCTACGCTGATATGGTTTCCCTCGGATTTCAACAAATACGAGCGGGCATAATATTTGCAAAGTTTCGACTGCAATGTCTACGAGTTGTTCGTTGTAGTACTTTTTGTACGTTGGAATGCTTGCAGCACTGGTGTGTTTGGCATGAGTTCGACGCGTGCGCGCACGTGTGGAATTTGCGCCATGTGGTGCAATATATATATATATATATATATATATATTATTGGGACATAATCTCCTGAGATAAACGAGTGTGCGAGGAAGGTATTCTCTGACAGGGTGGAGGAGGTGCGACGTTCGGTGGAGCCCCCCGTGGCGCCACGAAGCGTGTGAGGGGTGGGCTCGAATTGGCGCGGCGGGCGCATGGCATGCGCGCAGCCACTGGGGCCTTCGGTGGAGCTCCCTATCACATTCAATCATGGCATACGCCGGAGCGCGTGGGCAAAAGAAGACAGGGCCAGCCTATTCTCACCGCTTTGCGGGAGCAGCGGCACGACGGCAGGAGGAGGATGGAGGGAAGAGGACAATGCAGATAGGACGCCAAGGCACCGGGCATCACATGCAACGTATGTAAACAAAAACTACGTAATGCGTGCCGACATGGGCGACGAGACGCGTGAATGGTGTGCCGACATGGGTGCGGCGGGCACGTGCGAGCGCAGCCACTGTGGCCTCCGGCGGAGCTCCCTGTGAGGCCACGAAGCAAGTGAGGGGTTTGCCGAAATATTGCGGCGGGCGCATGCGAGCGCAGCCACTGGGGCCTTCGGTGGGGCCCCCTATGTGGCCACGAAGCAAGTGAGGGGTGTGCCGAAATTGGTGCGGCGGGCGCGTGCGAGCGCAGCCGCTGGGGCCTTCGGTGGAGCTACCCACGTGGCCACGAAACGTGCGAGCGGTGTGCCGAAATTAATGTGGCGGGCGCATGCGAGAGCGCTCAAGGCCTTGCTGGGCATCTCCTTGAATTCTGCCCCGTCATCTCCGCCATGACGGCCTTGCCGAAGAACGCCGCTTCACGGCCATGGTCGCCTTCAGCTGGCGGGTCGCGATCATCAAAACGATTTTGCTGAAGAGCCCTCGCTGACCAGCCTTGGTCGCCTTCACCGTGGCGACTGCGCCGAAGACCCACGCCCCGGCCTTGGTCGCCATGGACTCCGCCGCCATCCCGGCTCGGCCGCGCTGTGCCCCTTTCAAGTGCGCGCGGCCCACCCTCTCAAGGGAAAAGTGGCTCCTTGAGCCAAAATCGCTACGGAGGCGGAGGTTGAGGAGAACGAGGAGGAGGAGGAGGCGGAGGAGGAGGAGTGAGGAGTGAGGACGAGGACGAGGAGGAGGAGGAAGAGGAGGAGGAGGGAGTACCCTCTCTCTCCCCCTCTCCCCCCTGCCCCTACTCTTGACTGTGCGCAGCGGCCCCCTTGTTCTCGGACACTCGCCTCTCCTCCCTCCCGCCCGCCCCGCCCCCTCCGACCCTGGATCTTTGCCTGGGGGGGCCGAGCAACTAGGAGCGCGTCAGTGCCAACCACGAAGGCTGCGCCGAGCAGGCCCGGAGGCAGCGCAGTGGACTTTCTGCAGGTCGCAGGCTCCGCCCACCCCCCTCTGTCTCTTCCCAGGCCCCCCCCGTTGCGCGCCATTCCTGCGGAGCTCGTTCCAGTTGTCTCCATCACCTCCTCCGTCACCTCCTCCTCCTCCTCCTCCTCCTCCTCCTCCTTCTCCTCCTCCTGCTCCTCCTCCTCC